>VDFB02032090.1:30072-99887 GCA_007258455.2 Sequoia sempervirens
CCACAAGAGCTTTGAACTCTTAGGCGACTAAAACCTCATCCTTGGTCTTGAGAGTATATCAGCGGATCTTCTAGAAATCATCAATAAAAGTAACAAAGTACTCATATCCTCTGAGAGACTTCGTCGACATTGGTCCACATATGTCTGAATGTACTAGATCAAGAACACCCTTGGATCTAGTGTCACTCCTTGGAAAAGTTGCTTTCGCAAACTTCCCCAACACATCCCTTACATACATCATCATGCTCTGTGCTCACCTCAGGAACACCTGTCACTGTCTCACGAAGCAATTTAAGTGCTCCATGATGTATATGACCTCCTCCTATGCATGGCTCTCCTTGATCTCTAGAATTACTGCTGCTCATCAGTGCCTTATGAGTATCAAACTGCAACCTGTAAAGCCGGCCGCTCCTAACTCCAATAGCTGTGGGTGATTTCCAATCCTTGTGCTTGATTAACACACTCGCCCCTCTAAAGAGTACATTGTAACCTTTATCCTGAAGGACAGATATGGAAATCAAATTCATACCCAAGCCTAGCACATGCAACACATCATGAATGGGAATCCGCTTACCATTCTCCCTCTGAAATAGAACTGTCCCTTTCCCAACTGGATTTAGTTTGGACATGTTCCCCATAGAAATCTGCATTCTGATGTCCTCCTCCTTATAGCTGGAGAAGTACTCTCTAACTCCTGTCATATGAAATGACGCCCCACTATCTATATACCAAACACCCTGTGAGGTTGAGCTAGCCATACAAGCTATGAGAGCGAACTCATCCTCCATTCTACTAGAGAGCTCATCTGCACTTGCTGAAGCTGTCGTCTGCTTCTTGCCTTTCTTCCTTTGCGAGCAATCACTGACATAGTGGCCAAACTCGTGACAGCCATAGCACTTCACTTTGGATAAATCCTTCTTCTTCTTCTCACCTTGTGAATTAGATCATTTGCTTGACCCCTTCTTTGCTTTCCCTTTTCCTGCAAGGGCAACATTCTCCTGTTCTGCCTCACTTTGCTGACTCTTGCTACTGGTCCTACTGACAAGACTTAGTCTAAGCTCCTCCTGAGTGAAGTCACTCCAAAGTCGATCCCAACTCGGCAAGGTGTCTCGTCCATTAATAACTTGAACAAAGACATCCCACTGCTTAGTAAACCCATTTAGGGCTATCTGCACTAGCTCGTCATCACCTAGATTATCTCCAACAGCAGCCAACTCATCCTTGACAAGTCTGAGTCTGGTGAGGTAACTTGTCACGTCCTCTCCCTTGTTCATCCGAGTAGTCCTCAACTTTTCTCTGAGAATCAGCTTCCGGTTAGTGGTAGCATTTTGGTACAGATTCAGAATGGCATCCCACATTTTCTTCGCTGTATCTAACTTTCTAGGTATGGAACAATGATCCGCTTGAGCACCATCGAGAATCCCACGGCCTCCTGCGCCTTGGCATCTTCCTTTTTTATATGCTAAAGAGTTGTGGATGCGTAGTGCAATTTACAACCGGTCACATATTCCTTGATCCCATTCTCTTCCAGCAACAAAGAAATTCTGGCTTTCCAGACACCAAAATTTGAGGCTCCATCCAATCTGTCCTGATCTCTTAAACCTGTTGAGGCCATCTCAAAAGATAAAAGAAAACAAATAATAATAATAATTAGAAGCGGGATCTTTCCTTCTGTGTTGGTAATCGCCCTGAGATCAGCTCACGATGCACCATAATGAAAATTCTATTGCAATTCTTGTTATTAATCTCCTATCTAATACATAGATTATTTGACTCTGAAAAATTAATTCTCAGCAAATATCAAAAAATAACACAACTGCAACTTCACCAATAAAACTCACAGGAATAGAGAAGAAAACATTCACAACAATGAACACAATTTTTTTGGACAAATTGTCCGTGGAAAAACCCCGAAGGGAAAACCACTACTGTAGATGAGGAATTATATTAAACTTCAGCAAATTAAGAAATACAAAAACTGCCTCTTCTTGGCGAGCTGGAAACTGGCAATATCATTTTCCAGAAATTTTTCCCTCAATTTCTCTGCTGAAATTCCACAGCTGCTATCCCCAACGCTATCACTGTGCCCTTGTTAACACTGCAAGACTATTTGCTCTCACTGCAAATTTACTTGCTATCACTGCAAGTCTTTCTCAACTCTATACTTGTGTGTTCTCCAAATGCCCATTGATCCCCTTTTATACTTTTCTCATTGGAAAACCAATGGCCATGATTTAATCTCAATCAATGGCTAAGATTAAATAGACTCTAAAAACCCTAACTAACTGGATTCTAGAAGTCTCTAGGGGAATCAATTTATTTAATTACATAATTATCTAGACAACTCAGCCCTTTCTGGAAGTCTCTAGAAAATAATTAAATAATTAAATAAGCACTTCTTGAGAATGGAGACACTTGTCCAAGCTACATAAAAATCAACAGAGAGGATGCAGTAGTGGATCACCCTAACTTCATGTTTCTCAAAATCCTATTTGCATTTTGTTGAGGTGTCTAAAAAGGCTCAAAAAAATTTTGACCGATAGTTGTGCATTAAGTCATGATTTATTAGTGTGTTGATGTGGCACCACATGATTTGTTGCTTTTTAGATCTAAGGACTACATTTCATACAGTTATGGGTACTCATCATTTGTTGAACTACAACTCACATCGATCAACTAGGACATGAATCTAGGACTTTCCATTTGTTGTTGGAGTGTTCTACTAACTGAACTATTGGCCTCTTTTTGGCTAACCCATTGTCAATCCGGGTGTGGCTTATTTCCAACATCCCCCTTAAACCACATTGCTGGTGCTTAAGGCTCTTAGCCCCACCATCTTAGACCCTAACCCCACTGACCTGAGGCAAACATGGGTGATGGCGTCTGCCTTGGGTGGTGGGGTCTTGGGTGAGATCGATTCTTGGAGGCACCTTTTATTCCGACCCAACCCCAACCTCTATTTCCACCCACTCACCCCAATCTATATCCTCCCATCAACCCCACCACTCTAAGGCAGACCCCATCGACCATACCCGCAAAGGAATATATGGTTAGTGGGGTTGGGACCGACCTATAGGCCTTGGGTGGTGGGGTCCGCCGCTACAGGGGGGAATTCTAAATTTTCAAGATGTTGAGATTGCCAAAGTAACTATAGAGCCGGGGAACTAGAATTGTGTAGGAGGGAATAGTATAGTTCCACCAACCCCACCATCCTAAGCGAATATGGGTGGTGGGGTGTGGGCTAACAACTTTAAAGTCTCAACAATTGATGCAATATTGTTAAATATTAGACATTAAATCAATAAATGCTATAATAACTATTGAAACATGCTCAACTACTCGATCTTTTTCCCTAATTCATTTAGACTTTAAAGATGTTTGTTTTCATATTTCATTTAACTTTTTATCATATGAATTATGTACCATATATAACTTATTCATAGTCGACGCATACTTTTCCGCAGTCATTTGTAGAAAAAATATGTTCATCCCCACACCATGATTTGGTGCCACAGTTAACAAACCTTGGAGATTCCATCATACAGCAAGTGAATGCAAACAATATGTATATACAGGACGGCAGAAAAAAGGTAGATAAATATATTTCTGCCGACCCACACCAAAAAGTCCGCTTATTTATCCACCCATTACCGCCAAACGTTTACTCCACCGTTTTAGCTCTTACAAAAGCATTCATAAGAGATTCGTAAGTATAGCAGTTTATAAAATAAGTACATAAATTGGTAGGTATAAATGTTTATAATATGTTTGTCAAGGGGATAAAAGTGTTTCTAAGAAAATTTTAATTTTAATTTTAATTTTTTTTTTTAGTAATCTGGGTTTTGGCCAAATTCAAAATCCCATGAATCATACATTATTTATATATTTAATTGATGTGGAGAGGGGAGCATTATTTTTATATGTAAAAAAAATTAATGTTTATTTTAAGTTGTAACGTTTTTAATTATTTTCAAAATATTATATAATCAATTAATATGAGATGAATATAAAATGTTATGATAAGTTGTAAATAAATAATTATATATAGAGGTTTTTCACAATAGTAATAAGATAGAGATCATCATGTCAATAAATATTTTATAGTAGAAACAAATGATGAAGTATCATATTATAATTTAATGTATACAGCTAGCATATATATCTTTAATAAATCTATATATATAAAAAGTTGAGAGATATCTTTCTAAAAGCAATTAAATCAACAACGCCACCATTTAAGGTCATTACACTATGGGATGAGCCCACATACAAATAATATATTATAGAAATATAATAATAATAATAATCTCGGATGTCAATATTCTTGTTAAAAAATAATAAAATTATTACTCACAAAAAAAAAATGGCGGAGCAACGGAGGAACCAGGGTTTTCGCAGGCACCATGGTCTACATTATGAGGGAAACCAAGCTCGATGGCCCTTCAACAGGAAGAAAAGAGGGGGCGTCAACAATGCAAGGAGGCATAATAGTTATGTCAAGGCTTGGCAGGCTTCGGGTAAACAACCGGTTAGGTATGGAGGACCTGGTGGTTTCTCCTGTCCTAGCACGGGAGGGAAGGACAGAGGCGAAAGGATTCATTCCGCATATCAGAAGGGGCGAGTGGATTTCAAAACGCTGGAAAAAAAAAATTGGCTTCCAAAGAACCAGACTGAGAATGGAGAATCAAGTCAGGTTCTAAAAAACTTTCTTCATACTACTATGGTTACCCTTTTGATAGATAATAATGAATAGAATGACTCTGTTAGTACTTTCAAGGCGCGTGCTATCTTTGTGCGCTGGGGAGGGCATTGGCCGGCACTCACAAAAATGAAAGAATGGTGTGATGCTAACTGGGGTAAAGGATGTGATGTTAAAACCCTGGAAAATGGTTTCTATCTGGTGGTATGCCAAACCGATCGAGACAAAGATTGGATTTTAAGGAGTGGCCCCTTCTCTATGGATGGCCGAGGTCTTTACATTTTAGACTAGACCCCAAATTTTGACCCGAATAAGGCAAAATCTGTGGAGTTTGAAGTTTGGGTTAGCCTGAAAAATATTCCGCAAGAATACTGGGATCAGGAAACCCTAAGGAGTACTGGAAACAAATTGGGTTTCTTTGTAAAGTCAGAAATAGCGGTTGAAAAAGCGGACTGCAGTATGTTTCCAAGGATTTGTATTCTAAGACAGATAATCCACCCTCTACCGAAAATTTTAGAGTTGAAGTCTGGTGAAGGTATGTGGTGTCAGAATCTGGTGGTGGAGGATCATAGTAAGACATTTAGAAATGTGGTGGAATCTGGGTTAACTGGGATATCGAGGGTGTAGGGTGAAAAAGGTAAAGGTGTTGTTCAAAATTTGCCTGCAGAGGAGGTGATTGCTCTCACAGAAACTGAGGCTATTGAAAACTAGCGTGTTTCCAAGGAATGGGGCTCTTTGGAGGTTTTAATGAAAAGTTCAAGGCAAGTCTCCGAAGAAGAAACAGCCTCATGGGATTTAAGCAAAAAAACAAGAAATTGCCTTTTGTCAGAAAAAGAATGTGCTTGGGACTCACAAAACCTAGTTTCTATGGGGTTGAGTCCGAGAGAGGCTAAAAATTCTGGGGAGGGTGTGGAAACAGAGTTAACTCTGGCAACCCCAAACAAAATCACTGCGGTTTCAAACAAAGTGCAGATCTCAGAGGTAGAGGGGTTTTCTAAAACTCTCTCATCTATATATAGGGAAGAGCAAAACATGGATCTAGGACAGGTCACTATGAACAATAATGGGCTTGGTGGTTATGAAAAACCTGATGATGTTTGCCCCCAGCTTTTCGAAATCTTTGAAAGTAGGGATCAGATGATTGATATGCTACAGGAGGTTGGAGAGAATCAAGATGGTCCAGATGGAATAGTTTTTAAAGACATCCCAATATCTCCTATTCGAAACTTAGACAGTGCCTTTGAAGGGGTTAAAGACAGTGGGGGATCTCTGGAAAGGTCAGGCTCCAGTTCAGCTACAGATTCAGAGGAGGAAGATGAAGATCTATTGGGCTTAACTGATCAAATTGGGTTAGTGGAGAAAAGGTCGCTAGATCAATCCTCTGCTCAGAATAGTAAGGTCAAGGTTGGTGAGAAACGTAGGCGTGGTCCTAAAACAAACAAGATGCGCCTTGAAATGGCTGGAAATGCTGTAGGTCAAAGCAAGTTGAGATCGGGAAAAGGCTATGCCTTTTCCCGGCAGCCATGAAAATCTTATCGTGGAATGTCAAGGGCAGCAATGCCTCTGACAAAATCCGTTTGATCAAGCGTTGTTTTGATCAAACGAGACCGTGTATTGTTATGCTTCAAGAAACAAAAATCAAGGAAAAGGATTTTGATAGCTTTCTAAAATGTTTTGGAAGGTGGAAAGGGTGTCTCTCTGGGGCTATTGGGGCCTCTGGTGGCCTTGGGATTTTGTGGGATGAAGCTCTTGTAAATGTCAAAGTGGAGAGGCAAGATCGAAGCTGGCAATGGATTAGTGTGGTCTCAAAACAGCTAGGCGCTAGTTTTGATATTATCAATGTTTATGGCCCTCCAGGTAGTGCTCAGAAACTTCAGTTATGGCAGGAGATTTCTTTAGTTTTGAATTCAGAAAGAGATAGAATCTTTCTCTTAGGGGGTGACTTTAATGCCATCCTCCAACCGTCAGACAAGCTTGGTGGAGTTTGTTGGGCTAGTCAAAACCAGAAGGATTTTAGTAATTTTGTAATGCAGAATGGGCTTATTGAACTTCCTTTCAGAAATGGGGTTTTCACTTGGACAAATAGGCGTAGTGGTTTTTTGAACATAGCAAAAAAACTTGATCGTTTCTTTTTAGCTGGGGAATGGGTGAAACAGCACTGGCTATGTGAGGCGGAGGTTACCCCCATAACAGGTTCGGATCATTATCCGATAAGCCTGAGAATTCAAGAGGAATCAAAGCCGGCCCGATGTCCTTTCAAATTCGAAGCAATGTGGTTGCGGGCGGAAGGGTTTCAGGAACTAGTGGTTGATTGGTGGGAAAATGCCCCGGTAAGTTCTGGTCATAAAGCTTTTGTTTTTGTTAAGAAGCTTCAATTTTTAAAAGAACAGTTAAAAAAATGGAATAGGGAGTCTTTTAAAATTATTTTTTCTGAGAAGTTAAGGTTGGAGGAGGAATTAAAGATTCTTCATTCGAGAGTTATTGAAAATGGGATGTTTGAAGAAGATTTTGAAATGGAAAAATCTTTAAATAAGACCTATTCTGAGATTCTTTCCCGTGAGGAGGTTTTTTGGAAGCAGAAATCAAGGGAAAGTTGGCTAAAAGAGGGTGACAGGAACACTAAGTTTTTTCACAATTCAATTAAGGTTCGCAGAATTAGCAATAAGATCTTTGAAATCAAGAACAGTGAAGGCGTTTCACTGACAGATGAAACTCTAATAGCCAAAGAAGCAGTGTTTTTTTTCTCTGGGTTATGCAAGGAAAATAGAAATACTGCAAATCTCGATTGGAAGATTTTGGAGAACATTCCTAAATTGGTGTCAGATGCTCAAAACATCATGTTAATGGAAAAAATTTCCTTGAAAGAAGTTAAAAAAGCAGTTTTTGGTCTGGGGGGAGACAAGGCTCCAGGGCCGAATGGCTTCCCTCCTTTTTTCTTCCAAAAATTTTGGAAAATTTTGGCACAAGATATATGGGAAGTGGTGGAAGAATCTAGGAGGAGTGGTTTTGTGTTAAAGGATTTGAATAACACATTTATAGCGCTGGTTCCAAAAAGAAATGAACTGGTAACTTTTGATGATTTTCATCTAATTTCACTCTGTAACACCATTTACAAAATTATTTCAAAAGTGATAGCCAATAGGCTAAAAAAAGTTTTACCTTCGGTGATATCGGTTGAGCAGAGTGCTTTCTCTCCAAACAGATCCATTTTTTAGGGTGTTATTGTTGTTCATGAGGCTATTCATTCAGTAAGGATGGAAAAAGTTGAGAAATTTATGGTTAAATTGGATATCAAAAGGGCTTATGATGAAGTGAATAGGAGTTTTCTTTTAAAAGTCCTAGAGAAGTTTGGCTTCTGCAGTGAATGAGTGGCCTGGATCCAGAATTGTATCAGCACTCCTCGTTTCTCAGTCCTGTTAAATGGGAGCCCCCAAGGTTTTTTTGAATCAAGTAAAGGTATCAAACAAGGAGATCCTATTTCTCCGTTCCTCTTTATTATTTTAGCAGAATCTTTGGGGAGGTTGATTGTCAAGAAAAGAAGTTGTGGGCAGTGGAAAGGCATTGTTGTTGCGGAAGGGATAGATCCGATCTCGCATCTACAATTTGCTGATGATACATTTCTCATGGGGGATGCAACCATTAGAGAGGCTCGGGTGATGAAAGCTTCTTTAGATGAGTATGGGGAGGCCTCTGGTCAATGCATAAATTGGCATAAATCAGAGATTTTCTTTTTTCAAGTCCCCATTGCAAAACAAGTTGAAATTTGTAGGATTTTAGGTATGCGAGTAGGCTCACTTCCTAGTAAATTTTTAGGTATTCCTCTGTTTGGGGGGTCTAACAAAGCTGGTATTTGGAAGGATTTGGTAGACAGCTGTTTAAACAGAATGAGTGGGTGGAAAAGCAAATGGTTAAAAGTTGGTGAGCATTTGCTCCGTTAAAAAGTGTGGTTTTCGGCTATCCCTGTTTTTTCCATGATGTGTTTGAAAATTCCGAAGAAGGTGGTGAATTCTATTGGGCAGAGAATGCGAAAGTTTTTCTGGAATGGGGCAAATGATCATGATAAAATACCCTTGCTAGCCTGGGAGAAAATTTGTAGTTCAAAAGAGAAGGGAGGGGCAGGTTTGAGAAATTGGCACATAATGAATGAAGCCTTAGGTGCGAAGCTGGTCTGGAGCATCTACACAAACTCGAATCTCTTATGGGTGAAAATACTAAAGGCAAAATACTTAGATTCAATGGAGGATAACCGGATTTTCACCATTAGAAATCTAGTAAAGGGTTCGGCTATTTGGAACTTTATTGTTGCTTGTAGGCCTGTGATTGTTGAACACATTACATGGCAAATTGGGAATGAGTTGCAAGCAAAATTCTGGGATGATTCATGGAATGGGTACCCAATTCTAAAGGATGTTGATGGGTCTCAGGATCTAAGACAGTTTTTAATCCAAAAATGGGGTGATAAAGTATGCAACTACTTAGAACTCAAGCAGGGCCCTTTGGGCCAGGAATGGGTTTGGAAAGATGTCGGCTGTGATGAGCTTTTTGAAATCCAAATTCAGAAAATGAAGGATTTTCTGAAGGGGCGTCAAATACTCCTCACAAACAATGTTGATAAAGTGATTTGGTGTGGATCTGTAAATGGGAGCTACTTGGTTAAAGTAGGTTACCAGCTTTTGGACTCTGGTGTGGAGGAAGTCTTTTGGGCAAAAAATTTGTGTTGGAGCAAGGAATGTTTACCCAAGGCTGGTGCATTTGCATGGCTGGCAGTGAAGGGTAAAATACTTTCAGGGGAAAGAAGGAAGCGTTTGGGTTTAGCTGGACCAACAAAGTGTGTCCTCTGTGATGAAGCAGAGGAATCAACTGATCACTTACTTTTACATTGCAAAATGGCTTCCTCTTGCTGGGATGCCCTTCGGTTAAAACTTGGCTGGCAAGGTCCCTGGCAAAATACGGTTAAGGGTGTTTTTGAAGGGTGGCCACGTCTCTCTGGTGCTTCCTTTTTCTCTAGTGTTTGGGTAGTAAGCCTGTCAATTGTGATCTGGGAACTTTGGAAGGAATGGAACAAAAGGATTTTTTAGGACAAGAAGGAATCTGTAACAAGAATCAAAAACAGAATTGATCTTGCAATAACTGAAGTTGTAAATGTTGCGGTGTCTCTTTCTCAACGCCAAAAGCTTTCCTTTTCAGGGGAAGATAGCAAGTTTCAAAGAATGTGGCCAAGTCTCAAGGTACATTTTGGGAATTTGAGAGCGGAGCAAGGAGAAGCACAAATTTCACAGAAAATGGATGTATGGGAAAACCCGAAGGATGGATGGTATAAGGAAAACTTTGATGGAGCTGCAAAAGGCAACCCTGCTCCATCAGGAGCAGGGGCTGTCATCCGTGATAGCCAAGGAAATTTGATAGCCTTTGGGGCTCGGAAGTTGGAAGATGGATCAAACAACATTGCGAAGGCAAAGGCGGCCCTTTTGGCTGTAGAATTAGCTCAATCGTTGGGAGTCAAAAATTTACATTTAGAGGGTGACTCGTAGGTTATAATTCAAGCAATTGTCAATGGTGGCACTTTGGCTTGGCATTTGCAAGCGTATGTTAATGTCATTATAAGTGTCTTAAATTCTTTTGAACATTTTGAAGTGAGTCACATTCGGAGGACGGGTAATATTGAAGCGGACCGCCTATCCAAATGGGCTACATCTTTTGATGTGATTGGGGAGTTAAGGAAGGAGGACTTCCGTCAGGTGGAGATATCTGATTTTTAGCTCCTTTTAAATTTATCCCCTTTCTTTGGTAATGATTACTTTGGGTTATGTCTTTGCAAGTTGTTTTTGTGTGAAGTGAAGGAGGACAGAAGTCTGAGTAATGCATTAATATGATGTACCGTGAAAGGACAAACGGTTTCTACGTCTGCAAAGGATGTTAATTTTGTTATAGGTGGGTGGCAACAGTTTTGACAACTTGAAGGATCAGCGCCGACGATTGGGAAGTCTGGTTGAAGCAATTTGCATTGGAAAGGATAGGAAGGTAATGATTCCCTGGTACATGCGTTGGGTAGTGAAGTCACAGGTCTTAAATTTTGGCAAGGGAAGGACAGGTAGGAATGTATTGTGTCTTTCGAAATAAAGGCCTTTTAAATCACATAGATGAAACATCTGGCTCTCATTACAATCTCTCTTCTGGTGAAAGTTTGAGTGCGAAGTGCGAGAAAGGGTGGTGTGAAAGCTGCGATAATGGAAGCAATGTATGGCTTTTCAACAAAGATCCAACAGCAAGGTTTTTTTGGTCCTGTATCGAAGTTTAGGCTGAAGTACTTGTTAAAAAATCCGCAGGATGAGGTGATAGAAGCGGTGTTGGAGACGTTGGGGCTGCACTTCATGGAGGCCACCCACCGTGGATGCTTGAACACCGGCATTGCTTCGATGTTGTTTGCGTGGGGTATGGAATTGAATGAAGATGTCAAAGTAGTTATATGGGTAGTGAGGTCTCTCTTTGAGGAGGAGCTGCTGGGGAAATTGGATTCGCTGGTCGAATGGGTTGTTCCGGGGAAAGGATATGATGTCTCTGAAGGGATAGAGGATATGGATGAAGCCACAGCAAAGGGGTTGATCCCGTTTGTGAGATGGCGGAGGTTAGTGGATAGGGATGAATACAAAATAACAATCTTCACGGCCTGGGAGAACTTAAAATTTTTACTGCGTCAGCAAGATGAGGAAGAGAGGCGGGAGAATGGTGGCCAGTCGAACAGACTTCCAAGAAGAAGACGGTTTGGAGGCAGGGGAAGGGGAAAAGGTGGAAGAACTTCTAGATAGGACTCCCAGCTTGAATGGTGTCTGGTGCAAAAAATGATGCAGAATTTTTTTGGGAAAGTGTTTTGCGTTCTGTAGAAGGCTCTGGGTGGGAGCAATGTTTACAATATTATGGATGTTCTCAATGGTTTCGGGATGGCGACCGTAGTTGGTGATGGCTTTTTTGGTAGTGCGGAATGGGATTCAGGAAGGCTTTCGAAGTTGGTGGTGGTGTTTTTCTGACAGTGCGGAATGCGAATGCTTCATAAGCAAATGGTTTCTTATCTCAGCACTGTGATGTTTTTACCTAAAATGTATTAAATGTGAAATTCAAAACTGGATGTAATTTGGATAATTTTAGTTTTTTGTTGTGTCAGGGTAGAGCTCGCCGGTGGAATGGCTTGAGCATTAGGATCTTCCATGCAAAAATACCCTGTTTCTGGCGATGTATTTTCTGATGCTTTTATCTTGAATAAAACTATACAAAATCTACCAACCAAAAAAAAAAAATCTCGGATGTCATTAAAATCATAATAGTTTGTGCTTGTTATAATCTACTTTCAGCTCTAAAAAGTAATCTTATAAAATCTCGTTAAAAACGAAAAAATTGTCAATGTTCTTATTGAAAATTGTTCATAATAATATAGATGTTTATATGTGAGCATAAAATAAACAGAGTTTTGTTGGACGCATGAATAAATATGATATTCTTGGAGAATGGCAATTGCATACACAATTGTTCTTATCCCGAGTATTTATAGTTATAGCAGAGGTACTTCGAATAGGTTTTTCTACTATAGGTGTAGGTGTAATGTATTTATATAGGTATTCATCATCATTTTTTGTCATATTAATCTTCTTTTGTTGCAAGTTTATATTTCTTCTCGACATTTGGATTCTATTGAATTTCTTCTCCACTTTTTTTGAACTATATGAACATCTTGCACTATAAACCTTAAAGCTCAAATTAGGTGTGTAATGAAGGACAACCAATCCAAGTGGCTACACACACCTTGTCAACTTGCAACTATAGCCTTCATATTTCACATGATAACAACATCCCTCCTTTTGAAGAGGAATACATTATGATTTAATAAATTAATAGCAATGGAACCCCTTTCTTTTATTAGTCAATATTAATCATAGGCATATAACCCAACAAGTGAAACTCAATAAATCCAAAATGGAACCATTATAGCTATAGGGACACAACCATGGAAATAGACCTTAAAGAATACTTAAAAACTAAAAACCTTTTGCATTTCGACTATAACTTCATATCTGACACTCAACCTAGCACACAGGCTTCTTGTAGACCTTTATTTTTTTATTTTTTTATTTTTTTATCTTCTCAGCCAGATGTAACCAGAATGAATTCAATGAATAATTTTGATGCTACCAGGGTCAAGGTTATATTTGGAAAGGAATGTCCACACCATGTAAATGGCAATGTCTAGTAATTGCTAGTAATAAGGACAAAGTAGGAGTAAAAATGACAGCAGGAAACATGACCACATTTAGGTAAGAGAATTAAAATTTTACAACAAATAGAAGCAAGAAGTAGTAAACTAGGCCTTATGGTAATCACCCAACACTACTGAATGATATGAGTCACCACCCATAAATAGATATTATTAAGGTGAGGCTACACCTAATAAGTAATTGCCAGCACCCACTTTTAACTTGTAACTGTTATTAATCACCCATGTTCAGGATTTGTAACCACTACTAATAACAGTCATCATGATGAAGGGGGTGCAATTTTAGGAATGAATCTATCCAATATTGAAGAAAATAGCTTTTATTTAAAAGTCTACACCTCAACACAACAGATGGTTAAACCCATGCTAGCAACAGAGGAGACTATGCCAAAAAGAGAACACACACAAATACAAGAACAAGAAGCAAGGCCTACTACATTGATGTAGGAGCATCCTAGGTGCAAGTGCAATCAACATCAACTAACAAAAAAAAAAAATCATTTGCATTTCATGTTAGGAGGCTTATTTGAAGAAAAAGTCTACACCTCGAGCATAATTATATTTAGTTAAATAAAAGTCATTTTTATTATTGCATAGTTAGCAAGTTAGGAGATAGTGGAGGTGTAGTTGCATTTTTTGGAAAAATCGATAAAAACAAACTTGGATGTTGGGTTTGTAGGGGTTACAAAATGCATGAAAAATCATTAATTGTTTTTCCATTATTGAAACCATTCATTTCAAGAGAGGTGGGTGTAGGTTTTCTAATTGGAGGGAAAATCTGAATTTTTAATTTTTGGGAGAGGGGTTTTATTGCATGTTTTGGCATTCAGTTGTGGTTGTAGGTTTGGAGAAAGGGGGAGTTGGGTGTGGTATTCTCTAAGGGGGTTTTTGAAGACTTTTTGTTGCAGGTTGAGAATATTAAGGCAGCCATTAAAGATTGAAGGTTCTATGGTTGAAGATTGAAGGTTCTAGGTGATTGTTTGCAGGAGGAAAGAGTAGATTTGGAGGTGCTCATGAAGCACATAGATTGTTTTTGTTGTTTTAACTTGTTTTTGCATTATTTTCAAATTATGTAAAGAGCATATGTTGCTGTCTTTCAATCATTTGTTAACTAAACAATATTGTAATCAGATTTCCATATTGTGTAGACTTTGTGTTGTAAATTTCAAATGAATTCATGAAATCTTGTTGCAGATTTTCTTGCATTGTTGTGGTTGTTGAGAGTAGTTTCAGAGTTCAGAGGGTTTCTTGAGAATCCCTCTTACATCATACATATAAAAAAATCAAAATCATTTGAATAATATTTATGGGTGTGCAAGATTGCACGAGCCCTAGATGCTCCTACATCAATATGAATAAAAATATCAAGCAATATGATTCCTTTTAATGGGATGCATGGTATTTAAGCTTTACTGGTTGTCAATTTGACATGATAGATAATGAATATGGATGACACCCCAATCAACTTGAAATACAACTTGAAGGAAACAGTCCTTGAGCTTTACTTATTATATGCTAACTTTATTACAAACATGTTATTGATTGAAAACATCCATATGAAAACCACACTTTAGTATATTTGGTATAAACATCTTGTTAAAACCCATTTCTATATGAAATGCCAATTTTAGTCTATTTTTAAGTTTAACGTGTATAGATATTTGTTTGATTAAAATTTGAAGAGGTTGGGTTCAAGATGCATCTCTTATTTCTAAACAATGTTTTTAACCCTTTTCACATTCTTAAAAATTATCTAGATTAAAATTTAAAAAAAACAATTCTTGTAACCCTCAAGATTGTAACACTTGTAGCTACGTCATCATAGATTCTATGACAAGTTTATGATAGATTCTTTGACAAGTCAATTAATGGGCAGTTCTAGTTTAGCATTCGTGACAAAGTCAGCTATTTTGGCTAAGAAGCTTTTTCTTGAACTAAGTATTATTACTTTGTGGGAATTTGGGAGCCCAAGTTGGTCCTCCTAGTGCCTATAAATTGAGTACTTCTCTATAACTACTTATAAATCTAGTGGTTTAAAAGCCTTTGATTGAATACCAATCATCTAAAGAAGAAATATGTAAGCAATTAATTGTTATCGAGACATTCAAAGCTACATTATAACCATGAACATTATAGTTACACAAAATAAACATAGATTTTTCTCATTAATTGATTTCTTAGAATAATTAAAATATAAAGTTTTCTTAACTTTTGAATGTAAAATTTAACTGATATCAAAATTCATTTTAATTTGTGTAAATGGCACATATTTATCCAATAAACACCATTGTGAAGTGGATATTCTTTAATCGATATAGTTACTCAATAGGCTACTTAAATTTATGTATTGATGTTTGGGTTGAAGAGAAACAGAAACATAGTCTATTTTAACAAATATTAGACACCTTAAAATCAGAGTTAAGTTGCACAGTTCTAAACAGCAAGCAGGCAAGAAAAATGATGATGGGTGCTTTCACTACACTAAAATGTACTCTTTCTGTATAAGGAAGTCAAGCAATGCATACAAACCCCTGTTTGATCTTCTACTTCGTACTTGAGAATGTAAACAAAATTAGATGGTAACATATACAAAAATACAATCAAAAGAATTAATTTACAATATTTAAATGGCTAATATCTGCATAGCAGAGGATGAAAGAAGGTAAAATACACTTCGCAAAAATTATACCACTGTACATTTATCAATTAGCAGAAACTTGATAAAACAGTGCATGCTTTTCAGTATAAACCAAACAAGTGGGGCAAAATATGCCACTCTACCCATGCACATGCCTCATTCTCGATAATCTTAGAGCTGTCTTTCACAGAAGAATCATCAAAGATATCTCTGTACAGATGGCTTGCAGACCCTGTGGCCAAATTCTAGGGGAGCAAACCCCATGGTAGGAAATCAGTTGTACTTATATTACAAAACCTTTCATTAGAAAGGAGCATATTTGACAAGCAACAAAAAAAGATATTTGATCATTGTTCTCTGTAAGGGGTCCAAATAAGCTTAGCAACATCAACTTCCAAACCACCTCGCCCAGCAGCTTTCAAATGCCGATCTAAAACCTTGGGATCTGCACAGATAGCATGCTGTCCTTTCCGATACTGAAGAAGGTCTAAATTTTGTAAAGTGGAAATAACATCATCTGTCCTGATAGCAGTCATTTCACTAAGTTCCTGCATAAATATTCCAGATTAAAGATAAAAAATGATGACTCCAATAATGATTAGCAAGAACCAAAAAAAATTAGTTCAAAACATAGCACAGAGAAGGTGCTTCATACCTTGATAGAAATGTTACCCTTATGCTTCTTCAATATTTCCAAAAGAATCCGTGTCCAGTAACCTCTGTAACTTACTAATCCAAGATCTGACAAGGGGCGCTCAGGAGTCCCAACCTTCCCTTCTTTCTTGGATAATTCATAGGCTGTTGAATGCACCAAGATTAAGCTGGATATGTTAACTATAAGAATAGGTGATGTTTATTAACTGAAAAATGCATATGAATTGAAGAATTGTTAGATAACCGAGCACACAAGTTCATTGCAGATGGAGCATTTTAGATAAACAGATCATGGGAAAAAACAGTTTAGAAAATGAAAACTGATCACAATATACTCCCAGTTTTTCCAAAAATACGTTAATATTCTACATTTTTCATTGTCACCATATTTATGACACTATAGTTCCATGTGAAAGCACCATCTGCATCATGAGAGACTCGAGTTTATTTGCTGAGTTCTGGGTGAACCAAGGATTTTAAAATTAATACAATATTAACTCCTAAAATCATTTTTTCCCTCTTTAGTATATCATTACAGGATCATTTGAAATTTTATGTTTTTCCTTGATGCATGTTTAGGTGTTATTTTTTGAGCTTTATGTTCTCTACATGAATGTCAGTCTTTTTCCCACATTCTGGATTTAAGACATTGTTTTCCAAACTTCTTGACCATTTAAAAGTAAAACGAACTACTTGAACATCAGTTCAACCTTAACATCGGTTTTAGCTTAACTCCTTGATTATTTCTTGCCTTGGGAGTTCTTTGGTGTATTTGAAATTTCTTCCAATGATCTTCATCCTTTCTTCAAATCTAGTATACACGTTAGTTATTTTCTATGATTTTATGTAATCTATTACTTCCTTGCATGCAATAGCTAATGCAAACAAGTAATTATAGCAACGTTGTCACATAAAGCAGAAATGGAGGCTTCTCTGCAGAAGATTTTCACACAGAGGGCAATTATTTGAGGCATAGCAGCAAAAATCATTTGGGGAAAAACTTGGCAAACCAGAAGTACAAGATTTTTTGAAAAAATAGGGGAAATTTTGGATTTAAAAAAAAAAGTGTAAAAAATTGTAGAAAAAGAGACAAGAACTACTTTTCTTTGAAATTTAAGGGCATTTCCATAGCATAGAGATATAGAGAACAAATAAAATAGAGTTTAACCCATAAATTGTAGAAAATAGGATTTTGTGGTTTATATTCATATTGCTTGCATTGCACAAAGCATACTTCATTGTGCATAAATAATAACTAGATGGTTACAATTGATAAATTTTCAATTACAATATAGTTTGCACAAAGTCAACCTATAAACTAAGTACAAAGTTTAAAAAAATCAAACATAACCAATGACTCTTGCCACTACAAATAGAGCTATGCTAGAGGGCTGCAGATCCAGATGATGAAACTCTTGGTTCAGAGCCTCTCCTAAGTAGTTCAACCTCATGACCATCCAAGTTGGCCTCAAGGATCTCAAAATCTTCAGGCTCAAGAAAGTCATCAAAAAGACAATTTTCCTTTGTTGAGCAAACATCATAAATTACAAAACGGGAATCAACTAGTTCATATTTGTGATAAAACCAGTGTTCCACAAGAATGCACCCCACCACCAGCGCCACCATCCCACCACCAATGTCGCCATCTCCAAGATGCCACGAGGGCTTTGAGGATGTTGGGGTGTCCTCAAGACAACTAGGGGACTCCTAGTTGTCTCCAAGATGTATAATTCTTATACATCTTTTTATAACTATTTTTCCAAGTACTATATGTATTTCAGCACCTTGCACCTCCTTCCCCCCCCCCCTTGCCACCGTCCCCTCGCCGCCCCCAAACTTAGAGCCTTTGTACCCGAAACCCCATGGAACATTGGATAAAACAGTACTTGCAATTTCTAGAACAAAGTTAAAGAGAACTATATGAAGAGTGTGAAAGAGAAATTATATGACAATGGAAGCAACTGAAACAATTTTAGCTGGGAAATTGCTTGTATTAACAAAAAGAAAGGATTACATAAATAGCAATGACAAAGCACTGTAGTCATTAATGAAATGGCCTACTACGACTACCTACAACTGTAGACATTAAATGTCTACCTACCAGAAAAAGAAAATATCTAATCTACTTAAAATACATTCATAATTGCCCATTAACAATATAAAGGAATATAATATTCTAACAGTTGCACTAATCCGTCTTCTACCAACTTGCGGATGTTGTGACAATGAAGCTCAACATGCTTGGTACGTTCATAGAAAACTGGATTTTTGGCCAATTTGATCACCCCTTGATTATCAATGTACAAGGGAGGTCCTACTTGTGACATGTGCATGTCAAAAAGCATCCTGCAGAGCCAAACTGCCTCACATGTTGCCTTAACAGTTCCTCGATATTATGCTTCAGTCAAGGACAGAGCCACTGCCTGTTGCTTCTTGTTGGTCCATGTTACAGCACCCCCAAATTGAATACATACCCAATAGTGGATTTTCTATCATCCACTAAACCTGCCCAATCGAAGTCTGTATAACCAATCAGCTTGGGATCCTTGTATCTGCCATACAGAATGCCATAATCTGAAGTGCCCTTAACATATCTCAGCAGTTGCTTCACGGCAATCCAATGATCAGCTTTGGGAGCTATCATGAAGCGAGAAATGTAGCTCACAGCAAAACTAATGTCAGGTCTAGTGGCAGTGAGGTAGATGAGACTGCCCACTAGTTGCCTGAATGTCGTTTCATCGACTGGAGATGAATCAGAGTTGACTGACAACTCCAGTCAACTCTAGCCCCTTCTCCATAGGTGTGGAGGCAGGTTTGCAATCCTGCATCCGAAATTTGTCAAGCAGACTTCGAGCATATTTAGACTGAGAGATAAAAATATGATCAGTTGCCTACCAAACCTCAATACCCAAACAATAATGGAGAAGCCCCAAATTTGTCATGTCAAAAGCTTGACACAAATCCTGTTTGATTGTTGCAATCAAATGTGTTGAACTACCAATAATGATCAAGTCATCAACATAGACAACAAGAAAGAGAATATCATCACTAGAGTGTTTGACATACAAATTATTGTCAGAAGGGTTGCACTGAAAACCATGATCAACCAAGTACTGATCAATCTTGATGTACCATGCATGAGGAGCCTGCTTCAGTCCATAGAGTGCTTTTACGAGCCTACATACCTGATGCTCTTTGCCAGCAACCTTGAAACCAAGAGGTTGCGTCTTGTAGACTTCTTCTTGCAACTCACCGTTGAGGAAGGCACTATTGACATCCATCTAATGAACTGTCCATCCAAACTAGGCTGCAATAGCGAGAAGAAGAAGAATTGTGCTCATCTTGGCAGTAGGAGCAAAAGTCTCCTCATAGTCAATGCCCACCCACTGTGTGAATCCCCAAGCTACCAACCTTGCCTTCTATTTATCTAGAGTACCATCGGCATGATACTTGACCTTATAAACCCATTTGCAATTGATAGGTTTCTTCCCAAGAGGAAGATCAGAAAGAACCCAAGTGTGATTCTTCAGAAGACTAATATTTTGTCTCCATAGCCTTTTCCCACTCTAGGATTCCTTTACCCTTTGAATATGTCTGAGGCTCATAGATGTTGTGGATGTTGGCCATAAGAGCAAAATTGATCATGTTTTGCTACTTGCTCTTTCTACGAGCTGATCTACCCTCAATGAGTTCATCATCATGAAGATTGTCGATAGTCTTGAGCCACCACTTAGGCCGACGAATAGAAGTACCAACATCTAAAATAGGAGAAACATCTCCTGGGATTTCTGGAACAAAGTCATCTGGATGTGAGTCCTGAGGAAAATCAGGTGGTGCTAGATCATGATTGATAGACTCCTCTTTAGAGTCAAAATGCTTTGAAGCCCTCCCATTAGGGGAATTGAGAGGAAGACAAACACCCTCATCAGAAACCTTCATAGGCTGATCCTCAAGATTGGCAATAGGAAGAAATGGACCAGTAGTCTCATCAATCACAACATCACAACTAAAAATGAGATGATTTGTCTCCACATCAATCAACCTGTAGGCCTTGTGATTGTCGCTGTAACCAGTAAACATAAGTTTCTGGCTCTTGGAGTCTAGCTTGGTATGCTTGGCTTCTGGAATCCAAACATGAGTTGTAGAACCAAAGACTTTCAGATGGCCCACCTTAGGATTACGTCTTGACTAGACTTCTTCAGGAGTCATCATCTTAACGACCTGTGTAGGTGACCGATTCAAGAGGTAGACTACAATATAAACTACTTCAACCTAGTATTTATTAGGGATATTTCTATACTCCATCATAGATCGAGCCACTTCAGTAATGGTGCAATTCCTACGTTCAATGACACCATTCTGCTGAGGGGTGTATAGTGTGGTGAGTTGGTGCTTAATGCCATGTGTAGCACAAAAAGAAAAGTTAGCTGAACAAAAACCCCCCATTATCTGACCTTAAAGTGACAATCTGGGAACCTAATTCTTTCTCAACTAAGGCCTTATACTGCTAAAATGTACTGAACACATCTGATTTTTCAAAAAATACACCCACATTTTTCTATTGAAATCATCAACAAATAATAAAAAGTACCTGGACCCAATAACAGATGGAGTGTTCATTGGTCCACATACATCAACGTGAACTAATTGAAGTACCTTGGAGGCTCGCCAAGAATCACCATCCAAGAATGGTGTTCGATGTTGCTTTCTAGCTTGACAGGCTCCACAAATTCCATGATTTTGAGTTTGGATTTCAAGTAGACCAACAACCAAACCCTCCCAAGACAGTTGAGAGAAATAGTGCACATTCAAGTGCCCATAACGTTGATGCCAAAGTTTGTTGATGGAAGTACTCCTAGCTGCCAGAGCATGTTCCTAAGCATCACCGGAATCAGCAAGTCTATACAGACCATGAACCTCAAGTCCCATAGCAATTGGAATACGAGTCTCCCTATCAACAATGTTGCAGGTGGACGAACTGAAAACAACATCCAACTAGGGAGAATGCCTCATGATCTGGCTAACGAAGAGAAGATTATGTTCCATGCCTAGAACATTGTAGACATTAAGAAATATTAAATTTCTCCCTCCAAAGTGAATCTGAATATTGCCCTTACCAACAACTGTATACTCGTCACCTCCTCCAAATGAATGGTTCATATTTGGTGAACCAATCTCGATAATGAGTAAAATGTTGTGAAGCCCCGAAATCAATATACTAGCTAGAGATTGTATTGGATCTATTGTTCTCTTGGCCATAAATGCATAGAATGCAGATTCTTTCTGATCAGTGTGCTCCGCAATATTGGCTTTAGGTTGAGACCCACTCTGCTTCTTTTGTTCAGAAGCCATCCCAATGCGATAGTCAGCCTTCATGTGACCATATTTATGGCAATAATTGCACTAAACGTTCTTTTTCTTCTTGTTGTCCTAAGAAGAACCAAAGCCTTTTGGCTAAGAAGATTTCACCTTCCCTTTGTTCTTAGCAGAAAATTTGGCAGAGAATGCTTGCTCTGTGGAGGTGGAACCAATACTGCTTCCAAACTGTTGTCTCCAACGATCACGTTGTAGAAGCTTGTTACACAAGTCTGGAAACTTCAAATCAACATTTGTTGAAATAATATTGAGCATTTCAATGAAATGCTCATAAGATCTTGGCAAACTCTTCAAAGTACTAACAACCATGTCCTCTTCCTCCATTGTTCGACCAATCGCCTCCAACTAATCACGAATGTCCTTAATCTTTGTCAGATGTTCCTGTAAGAACATTTTCTCATCCAAGATCTTGGCAAACTCTTCAAAGTACTAACAACCATGTCCTCTTCCTCCATTGTTCGACCAATCGCCTCCAACTAATCACGAATGTCCTTAATCTTTGTCAGATGTTCCTGTAAGAACATTTTCTCATCCATTATGATGGAAAAAAGCATGTTCTTGAGAAAGAACGCTCTGCTCTTGTCGGAGGCTTCATGAAGGGCCTTCAAATGATCCCAGATTTCCGTAGCAGTTTTGCCAGCCGATACCTGAGGTAGCTACTCATCTGTGACTAAGAGTTTGATGAGCATAACGGCTTCCCAGTTGCATTCATCCCATTTGTCTTGGTCCTTTCCTACTATAGTAGGATGAGTTGAGTTTCCCAAAACGACCTGATCGAGGCAAAGATATTCAAAGATCGTAATCATGCGCTGCTTCCATGCGGTAGCTTCTTTCGAGCATTATATTTGTCAGAGATGCCATCACAAACCTCAAGGTCAAACTGGTGAAGGCACAAAAAACACTACACTAAAAACTAAAAACAAGTTCTACAGGACAAATTCTAAGGCAAAAATCGAAACCCTAGCATGGATTTCGAGATATAAAACCAATGCAAAGTCTTTAAGACAAAACCAATGAACCAGATGTAAATGGTTAAAAAGTCTTAACATTAACATTAAAAAGTTACATTATATAAAGAAGTGCATAAAAGCACTGTAGATATTAATTATCTACCTACTGACAGAAAATATTTAACCTAACAGATAGAAAATATCTAATCTATTAAATACATAACATTGACCATTAATATATATAAGAATATAATTTATTCTAACACCCTCCCTTAATGGTCAATCTGTCAACAACACCAAGTTGCCCCCTGAATTTTACAAATTTATTCGAGCTCAAAGACTTGGTGAGAATGTCTGCAGTCTGATCCGTTGTCGGAACATACTGCAGCTGAACTGATCTGTCTTCTACCAGCTGGCGAATATAGTGACAATGAAGCTCAACATGCTTGGTACGTTCATGGAAGACTGGATTTTTGGCCAGTTTGAGCACCCCTTGATTATCAGTGTACAAGGGAGAAGGTCCTGCTTGTGACATGTGCATGTCAGAAAGCATCCTACGAAGCCAAACTGCCTCACATGCTGCTTTAACTATTCCTCGATATTCAGCTTCTGTCGAGGAAAGAGCTACTGCCTGTAGCTTCTTGCTGGTCCATGTTACAGCACTTGTACCCAAACTGAATACATACCCAGAAGTAGATTTTCGATCATCCACTGAACCTGCCCAATCTGAGTCTATGTAACCAATCAGCTTTGGATCCTTGCATCTGCCATACAAAATGCCATAATCTAAAGTGTCCTTAACATATCGCAGCACTCGCTTCGCTGCAATCCAATGATCAGCTTTTGGAGTTGTCATGAAGCGAGAAATGTAGCTCATTGCAAAACTGATGTCAGGTCTAGTGGCAGTGAGGTAGATGAGGCTGCCCACTAGTTGCCTGAAGGTCGTTTCATCGACCGGAGGTGAATCAGAGTTGGCTGACAACTTTAACCCCTTCTCCATAGGTGTGGAGGCAGGTTTGCAGTCCTGCATCCGGAATTTGTCAAGCAAACTTCTGGCATATTTTGACTGAGAGATAAAGATGCTACCATCGGTCTGCCAAACTTCAATACCCAAACAATAATGGAGAAGCCCCAAATCTATCATGTCAAAAGTCTGACACAAATCCTGTTTGATTGTTGCAATCAAATGTGTTGAACTGCCAATAATAATCAAATCGTCAACATAGACAACAAAAAAGAGAATATCATCACCAGAGTGTTTGACATACAGATTACTGTCAGAAGGGCTGCGCTGAAAACCATGATCAACCAAGTACTAATCAATCTTGAAATACCATGCACGGGGAGCCTGTTTGAGGCCATAGAGCGCTTTCACGAGCCTACACACTTGATGTTCTTTACCGGCAACCTTGAAACCAGGAGGTTGCGTCATGTAGACTTCTTCTTGCAAATCACCGTTGAGAAAGGCACTCTTGACGTCCATCTGATGAACTATCCATCCAAATTGGGCTACAATAGCGAGAAGAAGACGCATTGTGCTCATCTTGGCAGTAGGAGCAAAAGTCTCCTCGTAGTCAATGCCCTCCCGCTGTGTAAATCCCCGAGCAACGAATCTGGCCTTGTACTTATCCAAAGTACCATCTGCATGATACTTAACCTTGTATACCCATTTGCAGCTGACAAGTTTCTTCCCAGGAGGAAGATCAGAAAGAACCCAAGTGTGATTCTTTAGGAGACTATGATATTCTGTCTACATAGCCTGTTCCCACTCGGGAATTCCTTTAGCCTCGGAATATGTATGAGGCTCGTAGATGCTGTGGATGTTGGCCATAAGAGCAAAGTTGACGGTGTGTTGCTGCTTGCTCTTGCTACGAGTAGATCTGCCCTCAATGAGTTCATCATCATGAAGATCACCGATTGTCTTGGCCCACCACTTAGGCCGACGAGTAGAAGTACCAACATCTGGAATAGGAGTAACAGCATAACTTGGGATTTCTAGAACAAGGTCATCTAGATGTGAGTCCTGAGGAAAATCAGGTGGTGCTATATCATGATCAGTAGACTCCTCATCTTCAGAGTCAGAATGCTCTGAAGCCCTCCCATCATGGGAACCAAGAGGAAGATGAACACCCTCATCAGGAACCTTCATAGGCTGATCCGTAGGATCGGTGGTAGGAACAAATGGACCACATCATCACGGCTGAATATGAGACGACCTGTCTCCACGTCAACCAACCTGTAGGCTTTGTGATTGTCGTTGTAGCCAGTAAACATAAGTGTCTGGCTCTTGGAGTCCAACTTGGCACGCTTGGCGTCCGGAATCCATACATGAGCAATAGAACCAAAGACTTTCAGATGGCCCACCTTAGGCTTGCATCCTGACCAGGCTTCTTCAGGAGTCATCTTCGTAACGGCCTGTGTAGGTGACCGATTCAGGAGGTAGACTGCAGTGTAGACTGCTTCAACCCAGTATTTCTTAGGTACATTTATGTACTCAAGCATAGAACGAGCCATTTCGGTAATGGTGCGATTCCTACGTTCAACGACACCATTCTGCTGAGGGGTGTAGGGTGTGGTAAGTTGGCGCTTAATGTCGTGTGCAGCACAAAAAGTAGAGAAGTCAGTTGAACAAAACTCCCCCCCATTATCTGACCTTAGAGTAACAATATGAGAACCCGATTCTTTCTCAACTAAGGCTTTGAACTGCTGAAATGTGTTGAACACATCTGACTTTTGTTTCAAAAAATACACCCACATTTTGCGACTAAAATCATCAACAAACAATAAAAAGTACCTAGACCCAGTAACAGAAGGAGTGTTCATCGGTCCACATACATCAGCGTGAACCAATTGAAGTACCTTGGAGGCTTGCCAAGAATCACCATCTGAGAACGGTGTCTGATGCTGCTTGCCAGCTTGACAAGCTCCACAAACTCCATGATTTTTAGTTTGGATCTCAGGTAGACCGGCAACAAGACCCTCCCGAGATAACTGAGAGAGGTAGTGGACATTCAAGTGCCCATAACACTGATGCCAAAGTTTGTTGATGGTTGTACTTTGAGCAACCAGAGCGTGCTCTTGAGAATCACTAGAATCAGCAAGTCTGTACAGACCGTGATCCTCAAGTCCCATAGCAATTGTAGTACGAGTCTCCCAGTCAACGATGCTGCAAGTGGACGAGCTAAAAACAACATCCAACTGGGGAGAATGCCGCATGATCTGACTAACAGAGAGGAGATTATGTTCCATGCCTGGAACATAGTAGACATCGAGAAAGAGTAAATTTCTTCCTCCTGAGTGAATCTGGACAGTGCCCTTACCAGCAACTGTGTACTCTTCGCCTCCTCCAAAAATGACTGAATCAAAGAAGGGTTCGAACTTTGTGAACCAATCCCGACGATGAGTAAAAATGCTGTGATGCCCCTGAATCAATATACCAGGCAGAAGAATGTACCGGATCTGCAGTTCTCTTGGCCATAAACGCATAGAATGCAGACTCTTTCTGCTCAGTGTGCTCAGCGACATGTGCCTTTTGTTGAGAGCCTCCCTGCTTCTTTTGTTTAGAAGCCATCCGCGTGCGACACTCGGCCCTAATGTGACCATATTTGTGGCAATAATTGTACTGAACGTTCTTCTTCTTGCTGTCCTGTGAAGAACCAGAGCCTTTCGGCTGAGAAGACTGAGCCTTCCCTTTGTTCTTAGCAGAAGATTTGGCAGAGAACGCTTGTTCTGTGGAGGAGGAACTGGTACTGCTTCCAAACTGCTGTCTCCAACGATCTTGTTGTAGAAGCTTGTTACACAAGTCTGGAAACTTCAAGTCAACGTTTGTTGAAGTAATATTGAGCGTCTCAATGAAATGCTCGTAAGACTTTGGCAAACTCTTAAGAGTAATGACGACCGTGTCCTCTTCCTCCATCTTTCATCCAATGGCTTCCAGCTGGTCGCGAATCTCCTTGATCTTTGTCAGATGCTCTTGAAGAGTGGTGTGCTTCTCGTCCATCGTTATTGAAAAAAGCATGTTCTTAAGAAAAAATGCATGACTCTTATCTGATGTTTCATGGAGATCCTTCAGGGTTGTCCATACCTCAGCAGCTGTTTTTCCTGACGGCACTTGTGGCAGCTGGTCGTCAGTGACTGAAAGCTTGATGTGCATGACGACTTCCCGGTTGCGTTCATCCCATTTGTCCTGATCCTTTCCACCTACAGTGGGTCGAGGTGATGTACCTAGAACAACCGCATCAAGACACCGATGCTCGAAAATGGTCAGCATACGCTGCTTCCAGGTGTTGTAATTCTTCCCGTTGAACTTCTGGCTGCTTTCGAGCATTATATTCGTGAGAGATGCCATCACGTACCTTGCGGTCAAACAGGTGAAGGCAAGATAATGCAAAGAAAACAGAAATACAGAAACCCGAAAACGGATTTTGAGGTTTTACTGAAAACCCAAAAAAGATAAATAAAAACCCAGAAGGATGGAAGAATACCCAAAAAAAATTGACAACACAAATTTTGAGGCACGGAAAACGAGGTACCCAGAAAAATCTAGTGACAACCCAGTTGAGATCTCACAAAACCCAAAAGGAATCTGCAATCAGAAAAAAAAATCGATTTCAAACTGAGGCACAAATTTCGAGGCATAGAAAACGAGGTACCCAGAAAATTTGAAGACCGACCCAGCTGAGATCTCGAAAAACCCAGAAGGAATCTGCAAACGAAAAAAATTTCCGCCTTCAAACAGAGGGTCAAAACCCTAGACGAACTTGCAGAAACCCTAGGCTGCCATTGAAAACCAGAAAAATTGCAGAAAACAACTCGAATCTGCACGAAAATTTGGCAAAAGAGATGCCAAACCCTAGGCGACTAGGTTGCAGGAAGGGGCGACCATGATTTTGCTAAAAAAACCACCCAAAATCAGGCAAAAACGTGAAAAAACGCGATTTCACAGAAGAATGAGATTTTCAGATCTGAAATCCCATAAAAACGCAGATTTTTTCTGCCCAAAAATGTGTGCAGACAGAGATAAAAGCGCCCAGAAAGTCAGAAAACCCTCACACAGAAATAAAAATAAAAAAATAAAAAAATAAAAAATCGTGCTTTCAAAATCATGCGCCCAGAAAAGACCAAATCGCTTGCAAAAGGGACGATTTTTCTGAAGGAAACAAAACACGATTTTTGGCAAAAAGAAAACACGAATTTTTAGGGTTTTTTTCTTACGGCTCTGATACCATGTAAATGGTTAAAAAGTCTTAACATTAACATTAAAAAGTTACATTATATAAAGAAGTGCATAAAAGCACTGTAGATATTAATTATCTACCTACTGACAGAAAATATCTAACCTAACAGATAAAAAATATCTAATCTATTAAATACATAACATTGACCATTAATATATATAAGAATATAATTTATTCTAACACCGGAAAAATGCAGAAAAATTTTGGAAATCACGTGCAAAATGCAGATCCAAATTGCATCTTTAAAAACCCTAGAAAAAACATCCTTCGGGAAAAAACCACGGCTCTAAGGCAAGAAAAAATGCAGCTAAATGTAGCTAGAAATCGTGTGAAGAAACAAAGAAATCGAATCTGAAAACGCGGCCTAGAAGAAGGTAAAGCACACTAGGAAGAGAGAACTAAACGCAGCCAGAGAAAAAACACAGGAAAAAACTCGAAAAACACGTCCTCCAGAAGTCATGCGGCCAGAAACACAAAGAAAACACACCAGGAGCAGAAAAATCGTGCTAGAAGAGAGCTTACAATCTATACGATTTTGTCTGGAAACTCCCACAATTTTTTTCAGAAGAAGGGTCGAAATTTTCAGTGAGTAAATACTCACGATAATCTCAAATCAAAACCCTCAATTTTTTACTTCCAAAAACTCCCGCGATTTTTATAGCATACAAACCAGAAAAAATTGATCATTAAGACTCTTAAAAATAACACTCCTAGGCTCTAATACCATGAAATAATTTTAGCTAGGAAATTGCTTGTATTAACAAAAAGAAAGGATTACATACATAGCAGCAACAAAGCACTGTAGTCATTAATTAAATGACCTACTGCAACTACCTACAACTGTAGACGTTAAATGTCTACCTACTAGAAAAAGAAAATATCTAATCTACTTAAATATATTCATAATTGACTATTAACAGTATAAAGGAATATAATATTCTAACAGCAACTGCAAAGTGCAATTTAATAGGTTTTGAATCAAATAGCTCAAGATAGAGTAACAGAAAATGCTTTTGAAACCAAATCTTAAATCTCAAAAGACCATAAATGATATTGAAATGTTCTCATTGATAACTATTTTAGCAGATTTGTAAAAGAATAAAAGGAGTGTTGCATATTTTTCCATTAGATAATAAAGACTTGCTCGTACAAAAGAAGAGAGCAACTATTTGAGCCACAATTTTAGTTATTATTATTTGAGTAAATTTTCCTTGATTCTATGTATAAGTGGATGATGGAGTTAGAAACATTGATGGATTTTGAGTTGAAAATTTGTGAGATTAAGGTACAAAGTTTCAGTGGAAAATCAAAGCATGAGGAACATTCCCTTTCAATGGGATATTGCTGCTGAAATCTATTTGGATCATTAAAGAGAAAATATATGAGACTTGCTTCAAGAGGGATTAAGATAAGCCCACAAGACTAGGGCATGACTTCTCTCAAGGCATATCTTAGTTTGTCTAATACCTATTTAACATGCATGGAATGCTACACTATATATGTCTAAAGTATTCGTGTACTGCTATTGTACTCCTTGCAAGCCCTCTGAACTTCCATGTATAGGACGATCCTAAATGGAATGTAGTTTCTGATCAAGTGTAGGGCATGCATTTAAGCAGCAAGTTTCACCAATTAACAAAGCATTAAGCCTGCAAATATATAGAAAAATTAAATATAACCAAAAGAATCCTTCATTTTGATATAAAATATTGCTACAGTTCATTTTTTTCAGAACTACAAGCTGATTTTTATCTTTCTGATAGTAATCATTCTGCTTCTGGTTCCACAATGTCTAGACTCTATATGCTATTATGTATATACTTATATGCTTCCCACTTGATTATATAATTGTCAGTACCCTACCCGCTTGTCATTTAAAACTCGATGGCTAGTGTCAAATTGAAGCTCCAAATTATCACACTTTGTTAGCATCTGAAAAAGAAATTTGTCCCAACCTAACCTTGATAATCTAAACAACCACTTCGGTATTATTGTTGACAATTGAAATGTTAAAATTCTTTTGAATAGTTTGGATCACGAGAATTCAAAGAAAACAAACCTCTTTAGGTTGATATCAAGCCAATAGAGTTTTGTTTCAATTCAGTTTGGTTTTCTATATTTACTTTTGGCAAGTACTCTTATAAGGTTAAGATATGCTAAAAAAATAAGATAGAAGCCTTACTTAGTATTTATGCTATTGTCTAATATTTCCCACTGAATTGTGTTTTTGGATTTATATACATGGAAAACATTACTACGAGCCTAAGGCAAATGATAGTAGTGTGGAATATATAGAAAAAAGCAGCACATTTCTTAACCATTCCATGTTAATGTCCTTTAACATAAAACGTAGAAGCATACCAAAGAATGTGTCTCTATTTTAACATCGATAACATATGTTAGAAATATGTGTCCATTCAAGGTCACCTACCTACGATTTGCCTCAGCAACCTAATGATATCTAGCGAATCTTTGATGGTGAACCACATCCCAACAGCCAGCACTCAGTTATGTGCTAAAAATCAACGAAAAAGCTCGATTAAATAGTGATTTCACGTGGTTAGGGTTTCGCGATGAGTTGGTTGGGCAATTTTTTTGCGACTTTTTTCGCAATTTAAACCCTTAAAAATCGTTGAAAATCACGACTGATTAAATCGGGATTTTTTGAGAAAATCATTTAGACCGAAGATTTTTTTAAATCGGGATTTTTGAGATTTTTTGAAGATTTATGCTTCTATGATTTGAGGTATAAGTTTTGAACCAATAAGTAGTTGTCTTAGGAAACCAGATGAAGAGACACCCTAAATTTTGACGATACTTCTTTCATGCATGATAACTTAAGGGAAGAAGTGTTAGCAATGGATCTGAAGTAGGCACCACAAAATAAGGCTAAGTCTACCTAGGGTGACAGTAGTGAGTGTTGAGTGGTTTAGCAATCCATAAAGATCTTATTAATAAAGGTTGACTAAAATTTGTTTTGTAGTTGATACAGATATCTTGAAGAGAGTGTGAGATGTCTGTCTTTGTGATTTTATGGGCAGACAAAAAGTTGCAAATGCTCCAGGTCAAGATGCATGCACGACACATAAATAATCTTGTATGACGGATGTGAAATTTCAAATTTTCATGCTAAAGACTTTGAGAGAAAATGCAACCACTTTTCCTTTCAAAATCAAAGTCAATAGATGAGCAAAACCAACTTCAGTATCTACAGTTTGCAAATATACTTCAACAGCACCTGTTAAACAACCAGATCCAGCTTCTTCAAACAGTAGCAATCATCCAATTGCAAGTTACAAACTCCTGTGGATATCAGGGATATCTTTGATCCGAGTATTGGATGCTAATTGATAAAACAATGCTAGACTAAAGTGAGACATATATAATTTACATTAATATTGTAGCTTGAATCAATAGAACATGTAGATGATATTATTTAATTAACTTTAGGTTATAGTAAATTTACAGGGCTGGTCAAATAGTTTGTACACCTCAATGTTCACCCAAGCAGCTCACCAACATACCCAGGTGTTTTCACCAATGCCCCCAACAGATAGATAGGCAGAAACAACCATGTAATTAGATTTGTCAATGACATAATTAGAGGCTGCAAATAGTTGTTCACCAACTTCTGTGTGCACCTACATACAAACCACTACATTGTCTATTTCCTATCCACCTTACAACTTTTTCAGTATTGTCAAATTGGCAGCAGATTATCATATGAATTCATTGGAATTAAAAGTTTGTGTTGGATTGTTACAAATGTATCCATGTGAATATTGATCCTTCTCAAACAACTGGAAAATTGGATCAAAAATCCGCTAAACAGCACATATGAAACAATACTGTTTTGTAAATAGTGTGATTGTCATCAATGTACGGCTTTCAATTGGTTAATGACTGGCCATCCTTGTTGGAATGCCAAACTTGGTTTTGTTTTAAATCAGTTAATAACATGTACAGATTTAATAATCCCCAATATTATTAGACTAGCATTTGTGTCAATAAATGATGAAAAATGATTGATGAGAATGTAGAATGATACAAGTTTCAAATGAAAACCCAGCAATTTCATGTATTATAAATAGTTTTTTGAAAATGGATGTATCATGTTACAAAGCATTACCCATACTGACAACACACAAACACATTAGATAGAGCAAAATATACAGGGGCTTACAGAAAGCAATCAGGAATTTTCCATATCCCTTCCGCTGATATGGAGGAAGAGTAAGAATGCATGCCAAATTATATGATTCCTCTGAGTGCTTCTCCTGCAGTCATGAAAAAACTACATTAACCATAAAATATTTTAAATTGTCTTGAAAAAAAAAAGAATGAACACAATGAACATATTTTAGAGAGACGAACCCAAGAAACAACAAAGTTCTGATCAAATCAGATGTCATACTTGCTTTTGGGCATATCATACATATGCAGCATTAAACATCTCTAAATAAGTTTGTATTAGAAGATATACTAGTTGTGCACTAATATGAAAGACAATGATTTGCAGATTGTTTGATTTGCCACATCTGTCAAAGCGCATGCAAGCTTTCCATGCACAAAGCACGAGAGCACATCGCCCATCTGCTCTAGCTATAGCATCCCAAACACAGCCCACAGAACCCCGTGTGTCAATGTTACCACCCAACTCAGCATGCTTTTCACATGCACCTTGGAAAAGTCAACAGATGTCAAAATATTAAGAGCAGTTGGCTATTCGTCATAACACATCCATCACACAGCAGTGATTAGATCTTCTAATGGCTTACCAATTCTAAGTCAGAAGATGTTAAATTCGAATTTATTAAGGAATGGCCAATTGATCTATTTGAGACTGCACCATTGTTGATTGGATTTCCTCCTACGCACACATCTATTGCCTTGACTTCCATCAGTTTCTCAAGTCAGCACAAACCAGATTTGATGTTGGCACTATTTATCGGGATGCCTAGTCATTTGTTGCAGTTGGATCTTCCATAAAAGAAGTTGGATCAATTCAGTAGGAGACAAGCTCAATATTGGTTAGGTTTTGGGTAGAGCTTAAACTGATCCGATTGTAAGTGCAAAAGTCTATATACATTTCTCTAACAGGTTGCATAGCATGGTGCCGGGTTTCACATAGTAGTGGCCCATTTGTAACTTTTTTCATTCTCTGCAATTTAAGCTTTGTTTTCTTGTTTGATCTCCATTGTTCTTCCTAGTTTTATCTTTTGTTGTCTGCTCTGTGTGCTCATTTGTTGATTGTTCATGTGACCCGCTTTCAGCTACTGCAGCAGCCTTGTATCAAAGTGTGTGTTTTGAATCTTCAAGGTGATCTCATGAGATATCAATAATCTAAGCATTTTGTGTGAGTGTTGTCACATCACAAGTGAACGAGAGAAGATGCTCACAAAGTTGGATGAGGAGATGCAAAAAAAATCTAGTAGCCAACATTGCGAATATAGCTAGTACATTTGAGAGCCAAGTCATCGAAACTGCACAGAGAAGAGGTTCAATGATGATGGAAGACATCAACGAAAATGAGGAAGGTCGTGATGCATAAGATGGTGCCATGGATACAAATAGTGTGGAGGAGAACATCACAATAGAGGAAAGATTAGCAATCACCTTGATTAAGATCAAGAAAAAGCCACAATTTGCTCTCCCAAGCTACTTGAGAAGCTTAAATCTAGAACAATTGGTTGACTCAATCATTGTGCTAGTAAAAGACTTTGAATTTGAAGCAATCAGGAACCCATAAAGATGGATCACGTGCCTTCTAAACTTAAAGGGGAAGTTTATACCAACCAACTATGAGTTGGATTTATACAAGAAACTCCAAAACCTACACCAAAAAGAAATGTCTATGAAGGAGTACAGCTCTAAACACTATGCATTTGCATTGGTGGTGTGGAAGATGACATGAAGAATGTATCCAAGTATTTGAACAGTTTGCACATCTCCATTCAAGATGAGATGTGCTTGTTGACAATCCAATTCGTAGACGAGGCCTAACAGCATATGCATGGTAGTAGTAAAAGCAAGGATTTAAAGACAAATTGAGTTCTGGTAGGTAGACCTGTGCACACATGGATAGTGCAGAGACTAGTGGAATATGCAAAGCTTGAAGGGTGAGCAGAACTCAAAGCAACACAAAGAGAAGGAAAGAAGCTATAATAAGGGCTTTGATGGAACTCACTTCAGGTGTGGACAAGCAAGTCATTAAGAATTTGAATGTCTAAATGTTCTGTGAGAACAAGGTTGTGCAGATTTGTGTGTCCAGATCGCAAGCTAATGAGTAAAGCACGTCATGAAGCTAAATATAAAGCACAAACCTAGAGGCTAGGGAGAACTTGATTATACACAAGGTTCTATTGAAACACACATACAAAGACAAGGATTCATGGTTGAGGAATAGCCTCTTCAAAAATAAGAGCAAGTTAGGAGGGAAGTTTTGCAAATTGATCACTAATGGAGGCAGCACCAACAACTGGTATCCGCAAAAATGGTGGAAAAGTTGGGGTTGAAAACTATCATGCAGGGTCGAAGACTATCATGCACCCCACACCATTCAAAGTCTATTGGTTGTAGGAGAGGCAGCAATCCAAAGTAACAAAATAGTGTCATGTTGCATTCTACATTAGAGGATACACAAATGAGGTATGGTATCATGTGATTCTAATGGATGCATGTTATGCGTTGTTGGGAAGGTTATGCCAATATGACAAACACGAAATGGATGATGGGTGCAAGAACACCTTCAGCATCAAGAAAGATGCTATGAGGTGTTGTCAACGAAAGAGCTTCTCAATGAGGTTGGAGGCTTGCAACACCATAATGTGCTACTAGCCTACATAGGAGCAAGGAGATTCGCACAGCTCTAAGGAGCCAAAAGTCACTGCATTGCTTGAAGAGTATGCAAATGTGATTGGTGCATGAACACCAAACGGATTGTCACCAGTGTGCAGCATCTCAATTGCATGGATGTGCCTTTGGGTTCCAATTTGCCAAGCAAGGTACTACACAAATTGAATCCTGACATGAGTGAAGATTGAACAAGCAGGTTCAAGAATTGTTGGGACAAGGTCTAATAAGAGATAGCATGAAGCCTTGTACAATGCATGTAGTACTTGTGACGAAGAAGGATGATTAATTGAATTTGTGTATAGAATCCCACACAACTAACAAGATTACCATCATGTATAGGTTTACATTGTCGTGCATGGATGCTAACAAATTGCCTAAGTGGTGTGTGATACCTCTCCAAGATATACCTAATGAGCAAATGTCATCAAATCAAGTTCCATGAAGGAGATGAATGGAAGATTGCATTCAGAACTAAATCCTGTTTGAATGGTTAGTGGTGCCATTTGCGTTGATGAATGGCCCTAGCACGTTCATAAGGTTGATGAACGCGGTTTTAAAGCGGTGGTGTCTACATTGGTTGTAGTTGTTTGTCTCAATGAGATTTTGGTATTTAGCAAGACAAGAGAGAAGCATCTTGCGCACAAATGGACAAACAAAGGTTGTCAATTGGAGTCTTAGCAACCTACTCAAATTCCTAATAGAAGAGAAGCCTACATTCTGGAACATTGTGTTGGCACAAACAAAGTTTTGATGCAGAAACATCTAGGTCCACGAGCAAACTTGCGTCACTAAGAACAAAATAAAGATGGCTGAGAAAATTTCAGTCTTGTGTGTGGGTTTTCAAGAAGATGGCATGAATAGATGAGCCAAAAATGTCTAGGATCATTCCAATGGACTTTGACAGGAAGACATACTAAAGCAGTCCTAGTTGTTGTGCAAGAATTCTTAGTTGCTGCATAAAGCTGTTCTGTGGTTATACAACAGTTCCTAGATGCTGCACAAGATATCCCTATTGTTGCACAAGATTTTTCAGTTGTGCATGAGATCTTATTGGTGCATAAGTTATTTTGGTTGTTGCACATGATCTTAGTTGCTGTGCAACTGTTTAATTGTTGCACAACTGTTCTTGGTTGCATTTATTCATTTGGCTTTTCATCAAACACTTGGTATGTGAATTCCTCAAGCCATTTTAGTCGAAAAAAAGCAAATGGAGTTCAGGGATTTTGTTTTGGATGATGTGTAAAGATTCATCTGAAATAAATCAAGCTGAATGGGAGTTTCAAACTCAATCAAACCCTATTTAAAACAGCCCAGCAAGAAGCCAAATCAATTTGGAAGATGCATAATCAGTTACTGATTGGAAACGGTTATCCACTCGTTCATGGAGGCATTTAGAGCTAGAAAGATAAAGAAAAATCTCTGCAAGGACAAAATGGGCAGTGTAAAAATGCATCAAGCGTTTTGGACAAAAATGTGTCCTAAACGTGACAAGTCTGCATGTTTGATCAAGAAATCTTCCTATAAAGCAACGAATGAAAGAGAGCAACGAATGAAAGAGAGAGAGAGAGAGAGAGAGAGAGAGGGAGGGAGAGAGAGGGACGGACGGACGGACGGACGGAGAGAGAGAGAGAGAGAGAGAGAGAGAGCGAGTGAGGGAGGGAGGGAGAGGGAGGGAGGGAGGGAGGGAGAGAGAGCGAGGGAGGGAGGGAAGGGGAGAGAGGGAGAGAGAGCGAGGGAGGGAAGGGGAGAGAGGGAGGGATGGAGAGAGAGAGAGGGAGGGAGGGAGCGAGAGAGAGAGAGGGAGGGAGGGAGAGAGAGAGAGAGAGCGCAAGGGAGGGAGGGACGGAGGGAGGGGCGGACACACACACACACACACACACACACACAATCTGAGAACATTCACTCGAGAAGGAAGAGATTGGATAAGGGAAGACCTAAATTGTGGGGATTTTTATTTGGATAAGGGAAGACCTAAATTGAGGGGATTTTTATTCATCATGGGTATTGACTAGCCCACTTGTCAATTTCTATGTCCATAATGAGTTCATGTTTGTGTGTGTGTGTGAGAGAGAGAGAGAGATGAAAGAGAGAGTCAATCCTCCTATAAAGCAAGAGAGAGACAGAGACAGAGAGGGCTCCAGAAGAAACTCTGAGAACATTCACTCGAGAAGGAAGAGATTGGATAAGGGAAGACCTAAATTGAGGGGATTTTTATTCATCATGGGTATTGAGTAGCCCACTTGTCAATTTCTATGTCCATAATGAGTTCATGTTTGAGAGAGAGAGAGAGAGAGAGAGAGAGAGAGAGAGATAGATAGGGCTCCAGAAGAAACTCTGAGAACATTCACTCGAGAAGGAAGAGATTGGATAAGGGAAGACCTAAATTGAGGGGATTTTTATTCATCATGGGTATTGAGTAGCCCACTTGTCAATTTCTATGTCCATAATGAGTTTAGGCTCTTATCAGCTTGTTGTAAACATTGAAGGCAAAGATAATGAATTGACCCCCATACCTAGACTACACCATGTTTGTCTACAACAACTCAGTGAACAAATCATCAACGAAGATGCCATTCCAACTGGTGTATGGAGCATTCCCACAAAATGTCACAGATTTGTTGGGAGTAGATGAGGCCAGGTGCATGAATGCAGAGGCTAAAGACTTAATACGTCAAGGAGATTCATACACAAGTCAGGACATAGCTGGAGTAGAGCAGCACAAAGTACAAGTTGTATGTAGAAGAATGTCGAAGGGAAAAGACTTACTGTGAGGGTGATTAGTCATGGTGCATCTACAAAAGATGCAGTTCCCAAAGGGACCAACAAGAAGTTAAACCCCAAGATGGTCGGTCCATGCCACATCACTTGGATTTTCTGAAAACACATAAGAGATTGTGCTACCAAAAGGGTTTGGATATCTCACCAATCTATCTAATCTGCATTCCTATTATGCACCTAAAGGTTCAGCAAAAATGTTGTGGAGGAAGCACCTAATTGGACAAACAAGATACCAAAAAAGCAGCAAAAAGGAATTGCGCAACTCTTGGACACATACGTTGGCAAGAAAGCCTAATGAACTGAATGCAATGAATGTCTTATTCATTGGAATGGTAAGGGTCGTGTTGTGACGTTTTTCACACATCGCCCCATTGCAAATGGGGACCCCCTAATTTTGGCTTGATTTTAGTCTGTTTTGTTGTTGTCTCTCTTTTCTACTGTCTGTCTTTCCGGGATTACGCCCGTCATTGGGTTTAAACGTGAAATTTGGCCAAGTCTGAAATTAGGGTTTGAGTCTTCCTAGTCAGTCCGGGGTCAAGTAAGGTGAATAACTTGAAATTTGAGACTAACATTGTTGTTAGTATGCTTCCAGCAGGTTCTCAGCAGATTTTCATTGAATTCTAAGGTACTTACTATTTTTAGTAAGTGTGAAATTACAGGCAATCTATCAGCTATTTTGAGATCCCAACAGTCACACAGCGTTCAGAATACATCAGGCTGCTTGCGTGCAAAATTTGAGCGAAAACAGACAACTTACTATTTTTAGCAATCCGGCTTCCGGCACGGATTTCAGGGTGCAGATGCAAAGTTTTTCTTTGCATGTTGGCATATTCCTTCTGGGTTTTTCGAGACCTTCGCGATGATATAACATGCAAAACGAGACGACCACTTTCAGTATTCAGTCTTCCGAGGCTATTTTTAGGGTTTGCATGTCAGGGTTTCTTTTGCATGTCGGATGATCCCTGATGGGTTTTTCGAGAGCTTCGCGGTGGTACGACATGCAAATGAAGATAACCACTCAGTAAGGAACTTGCTATTTTTAGCAGGTGTGTCCCGGCAGCCGCTTCCCAGCAGTTCAGAATCACGAGCTGATCGCAGTGCCACAGAAACGAGAGCAAACAAAGATCTTTTGACATGCATGCAAAGCGAATTAGGGTTTCCAACTTCGGAGCCTAAAAATAGGCGTAAAAAGTCAAAATTTTCGAAAACTGGTGTAAACCACCGCAATCAGCATTCTTCAGGCTATCTGCTGGTAAAATTTTGAGTCAAACGGAGCACTTACTATTTATAGTAAGTCAATTTGGAAACTGGCTAAAAATAGTAAATCAACTGCATGCGTTGATGTCAGCCAGCAGGTCATATGGTGAGGAGCACCTCATTCAAATTTCAACTCGATCGGAGCAGGGGAACTATCAGAAACAAGAAGTTACTATTTATAGTAAACCACCTTCAAAAATAGGCTAAAAATAGCAGGGTCAGCTAAAAATGGCAGTGTCGACAGAACAACGAGGTCATGAGGATGCAGTGCGCAAAATTTCAAGTCGTTCCGAGCCTCAGAAATGCAAATTCAGAGAACTTACTATAAATAGCAGGACATGAGGCAGGCTGGCAGAGGTCGAGAAAAATGGCTAAGTATAGGACTTCATCCTTCAGCATAGGCTAAATGCGCCCTCAAGCACCAGATGCCAAAATTTTATGACTCAAGTGTCTCATCCTCCTGCCTGGGCAAAATGCGCCCTCACATGCAAGCAAGATGCTAAAAAAATTTCTAAGTATAAACTTCATCCTCCACCCCCTGTGAAATGCGCCCATCTAGCCAGAAAGTCAAGGAAGGTCAAAGTTTTCTATCCTGCTCATGCCTTGAAATGCGCCCAAAGGAGAATGGAGAGAGTTTAAAAAATTCTGAGGCACAAGCTTCATCCTGCAGTAGGGGCAAAATGCGCCCAAGGATGAATGAAAGTCAACCGGTCAACATCTTTTATCCTCCTCAAGGCAAGAAATGCACCCAAATTGCAATTGGTCAAAAGAAGTCAAACGTTTTCATCCTCCTCCTAAGTGGAAATGCGCCCAAAGCATGGCAAGTAAAGACAAAATAAGGAAGGCAAGGTGGCGTTGCATGTGCTTCATAACCTCCAAAATGCGCCCATGCAGCTAAGGAGTCAAAAGGGTCAAAGATGCTCATCCTTCACACATAGTAAAATGCGCCCACTTCAAGCATAACATGCATGAGAATTTTCCAAGTAAGAAATTCATCCTCCAGCTAGGCTGAAATGCGCCCATGAATCAAAGCAAGCAAGAGAAAGTCAATGGGTCAACATATTTTATTCCCCACCACCTCAAATTTGCGCCCATCCTCCTTGCATGCCTAAATGCGCCCAAGTTAGGATGATAAAAGTAAATGAAACAGGTAAATGAGGTGAAACGTGGTTAAAAATGCCTCAAGGTGTGGTCAATGCTTGGTAAATGCAAGGCGTCATCCCTCATCACATGCAAAATGCGCCAAAGGTGATATGTATAAGGTGATGGATGTTGGAGAATTTCCCTAAGGCGAGTGAAGTGTGAAGACAAGATGTTGGGCGAAGATAATATGCTAAGGCATGATTTTTTTTCAAAAAATCCCCTCTTCAAAGTGATATGCGCCCAAGTTGATATGTGTGAGAAATATTGCAAGGTGTTAGAAAAATGCTAGGCGTGTGAAGTGTTGAGAATAAAATGCTAAGGCGTGATTTTTCCTCTTCAAGTCTAAAGTGTGAGGTGATGAAGATAAAGGACTAAGGCGTAATTTTAAATTCTTCCAAGTATGTTAGGCGCCTAAGGTGGTGAGTAAGGAAATTCCTTAAAGGCTTTGGAGCTGCAAAAAGTTTTTTTTCAGTGTGGAGTAAAATGCGAAGTGGTGGCTAGAAAAATAAATTGTGCCAGGCACCTCTATGAATAAAATTTTCTAAGTGAAGTTGGTGTCTTTCTCACAGGCCAAAATTTTAAGGTGAAAAATTTCCAAGGCAAAATCTTCCCAAAGATGATTTAAAAATTTTCTAAGGCACAAAATATTTTCTTCCTTAGAAAATACGCCTAGAGCTTTGGGGTGGTGGAAGTTTTTCTTGAAGCACGAGCAAATTTGTTGGAGATGAAGTCAGAAAATGACAGCTGCACAGGGTCAATAAAAATTTTCCAAGTCAGAGCAAAATTCTCACAGGGGATCGAAGAACGAGAATAAATTTGATGAAAGAATATTTTCTAAGGTTCAAAATTCAAGAAAATTAAATGAACCCGTTCGTTGTGCACCCATGGGTTCATCGCATTCTGGAGAAAATTTTCTTCTGGGTATCGAAGATTATCGATGAGGAGTTGATTTTAAGGTCTTCCACAGCTTGTCGAGGATTCTGGGATGAAGATTTTAAATGAGCACCAGGTTGATGAATTTCCTAAGGGAAATTTGAAAATTTTCTAAGGCAAGTGTGAGGAGAATGTGTTTTCAAGATGAAATTCTCCATACGATGAATTTGAAAGAAACCGCCTAGGTGAATTTGCCCAAGGTCTTCGTGAAGATAGTTTTCTTGAGCCAGAGGTGGATAAAATCAAAGTTGTCGAGCTCCAGCGGGTGAAATGAATTTCTTGAGGATGCAGTTGAAGTTGATATTGTCCAAAGGATGATGGAATTTGGCTAAGGCATGAAGAATCTGAACGCGAAAGCGACGAACACTGGGAAGATGGAACGTGAAAATCTTGGTAAGTAAGTTGAGTTTATATTGTGAAGTGTTCTAATGCTTCTCTCCTTGCTTGTTTTGCAGGAGGAACGTTGAAGCCAGAGCCCGATGACTTGAAGTGATGAAGCACGATGATATCACAACCTTCGAAGGAGGATAAAGTTACAAGTTTCAACCTCGAAGGAAGAAAAGGTCGCAAGAAATTGGCTAAGTGTTAGCTCAAGTGACAAAGACGAAACATTTTCAAGGCTCAAGATGAAAAGAAGGATGAATACCCTCAAGTGGAAGAAGTCAAAGAACAACGCCAAGAAAGAAGATCAAGGACAGTGTGAATGCGTCTATAAATGGAATCTTCTAGAAGGAATAATGGACATTATGGCTCATTTATTACCCCACTCTCCTTTGTAGCGGTTTTTAGGGCAAATCTTGTTTAGGGCTGAGGTGGCACGATTTTAGCCACTCTATTGATTGTAACCCTAGCCGTCTTTTGGGACTTGGCTAGCTATATAAAGGGGGAGTCCCCCTCATTTGTAATTCATTAGACAGTAGAATTTGAGTAGAAGTCGGAGTAGAGAGACAACTAGGTGATAGCTTAGAGAAGCTTAGTATAGGTTGATAGTGTAGTTTGAAGAAGAGGGAAAGTTTTCCCTTTGAAAACTTTGTAAGAAATTGTTGTGTAACACTCTTCATGATAATAGATCTTTTCATTGATGATGGAATTCGTCTTGTCATGAATAGCTAGCAAGGTTTCTTCGTCCTTCCGATTCAAATGGTAGCATAAAATAGTTCGGAGTAGTGTAATTTTCATTCCATGCAAGTAGATGTTAACTGTGGAATATGATGTTTGATCTAAGCAACTTCGTCTATCCATACCACTAGTGTATTTGCTGATGGTGAATGCGCCTTGTGTGGTCAACTGGAATATCACGTACTTAACTTCAATCACAGTTTGAATGATGGTATGCGTCGTTGTGATGGTATCTTCATGTCAAGTGGTGGTTTGAACATCTTTAGTCATCTCCCTTGAAGATTGCACCGACTCTGTGGAAGCTGTCCGATGCGAGGCAGAGCGAAGTCCGGTTAGAAGTTTGCTGAAAGTTGAGCTCCATATCTCACGCCTTAGAATAGATTTAGATTCTCTAAACCTTACCCCATTTCAATTCAGTACTTTCTGGTTAGAATAGGAAACCCGCTCATAAACAAACCCCTTCGAGCATTTGAATTCCTCCTCCGCCAACAATTCCTCGTGAAGTCCCCTTGAAATACCAAAGAAATCACATCGAGCCAAACCGAAATTCAAGACTGAAAGAACCTTGGAGTTGAACGCATCGAACTTTCTTGCAATCTTAGCGTGCGGAATACTTTGATCAAGAGAGAATAGGGAAGCCGTTGGCAACTTTATTCTGCATTGGTGCGGTCACGAAAAACACATCAACAGGTCGTAGAGAAGACTCATGGATTAAGCAGTCTTATTCATTGGAATGGTAAGGGTCCTAAAGAAGACTCATGGATTAAGCTGAAGTAACCAGACTTGACTAGCTGAATTGATTGTCCGCAAAGTCTTAATAGTGAGCACCTAGCTCATGAATCTTTTTACCAAGGGTGTCTAATGGAGGGCATCCTTGGGTTGGCAAAATCTTGCATCACCCAAAAACATTTGTTGCATGTTGTAGCTTCCCCCCCCCACATGCCTAACTTGTGCAAATGCCTTGTGTTGTGGTCATTTGTTGCACACAAGCTTAACTTGTGTGTGTATTGTTTGTTTTGCTTAATTGTTGTTATTTGCACACAAATCCTACGTTTTATTGCAAAACTTGTTGGTCTTGCACATATCCTATGGTTTTTTGCATGTCTATTGAAGCACATTTCAGCTTGAACCCTTGCACAAAGCATGATGCCCACCTACTCTAGATCATGTTGCAACTTCACATGTCAACATGGTCATCATACATAGCATGCTTTATGTGTGCGCCTTTGAAAAGTCAGCAAATGTTAGAATGTCAAAGCAGTTGATCAATCAGAGCACTTGTGTCAGATGAGAGTGATTAGATCTTCTAATGGCTTGTCAATTTTTGAAGGGCAGATCGATTTTAGATTTGAATTTATTAAGGAATGGCTAATTGATCTATTTGCAGACAGCAGCATTGCTGATTGGATTTCCTCATGGGTACACATTTATGTTGATGACTTGCATCAATCCCTCATGTCAGCACAAATCAGATTAAGCACAGAGAAGCCTCTATGTATATTTCTCCAAGGCATTGGGTTCCACATATTGGTGGCCCATTTGTAATTCTTTTGTTCTCTAAACTTTAAGCTTGGCTAAATCACTAGACATTAAATGTTTAGATGTGGAACAAGATTCACAAATTAGTTTTAGAGCCATGTAATCTGGGGTGAGCCCCAACTAGAAGATAGATAGTATCCAAAGCGAAGGTGCCATCTCCAAGGAACTTCAATTAATTCATATGGAGGCATTGCCATAGAGAAGAAGCACACATGATTGCTGATCGGTTAGCCAACCATGGGTTGGATTACATGGAAGGGAAGCTTTAATACGAGTGACTTGGGGGCATCCAGGCACACCCTTCATCAAATATTTATCAGTTATCCTAACCTTTCAAAAAGAAATGTCACATCAAAACTTAGATCACAATCTCATTTAGTCAAGAGGAACTTCCTGAATCAAATCTCTCAAGAATATGTATAAACATTCAGAAAGGTGACATGCCTCAGAGCACCTTTAATGCTTTCCCTTGCTCTATAGCACACAGTGCCATAGTTCTGCTTTCACTCTATTTTTTGGTCATTAGTCTGGCGTGCAGAAGCCAAGGCAGTTGGGCCAAAAAGTAACCAAAGGACCATTTACAAATCATCTCCTGCAAGCTGTGTTTACTACTGAAGATGCTGAAGCCCTCAAATTTTGTGAACTGTGTTGGAGCCTGCAAGTTAGCAGCACAAGATGGAGCCAAATACAATACTGACTCACTGTGAAATTATTTTCGTCAAAAGCTGCAACATAATGTGAAAGGCAGAGGGGTCTTGGCTCTCGTGCATATGTTTGGGAAATATAAAAAGAGCAATCCTCCTCAATTGATGCATGAAATGGTCCTACACCAAGAGAAACTGAAAGGAAGAGAGGAGAAGCTGGAGGAGCTATCAATGTTGAAGAAGCCTATGAAGAACATTACAAATAGTAAATATATGATGAATCTGTGTATCATACAGGATGGGTTCATTCAACATGTTATCAATTAGGGTCACTGCCCTGTTCTACCTGTCAAGCACCCAACTCCTCCTCTGCTTGAGGCTGTAGCAGCGTCTAAACCTCTTCTCAAAAGTAGGGGCCACCATATCAAGGCCACGTGTGGGTTTTAGCAGGCAAAGGCTGAGGTCAACTTCGAGAAAACTATCAACCCATGCTCAAAGTAGGAGCTGGCAAAGGAACAGAAGCTAAGATATGCAGTTCCTACTGCAGTGGACCTGTGCAGAGGGTGACCGAGCCTTCATGAGGTCCACGCAACATGATCTCATGTTTGAATGTTATATGAATTTTTTTTGTCTATCGATCCACTGTGATTACAGAGACACCATGTCAATATTAAGCCTCAGGAGAATCTTATACTCATACCTTGAAGTGCCTAAGGCCACTGCACTAGATTAAGTTGGTTTTGTTTGTTTCAGCTGTGCCCCAACTTTAAATTCCCAGGAGTAAGCATAGACTAGAACTTAGAACACACACTCCACTCATAACACTATTTTAATTCATTTCCGAGGTCTGACCTAGCTTTAATTATTGGTTGTGGGACCTGGCAAAACCAACATTTACTTAACAAAAAAAGGATACAAAAATAGTCACAAAAACGTCAATATGGATGCAATGTAAAGCCCCCAGTCATAAATAAAAACTCCTGTAACCACAATTGCAAATTTAGTTAAGTTGATTTTGATCTTATTGCTTCTTGCAAAAGTGTCCCATGATAACATAAATAGCACCAAAAAGTGCAAAAGCCAAAGAAAGGTATATTTTAGCCAGGTTCCCCTTTATAGTTTATCTTAGTAGTTTACAAGATCATGCTTATCATTTATCATTTTATGGTAGTTCAATATCATAGGCATTCTATGGCATCTGTTTTTTACTATATTACCCCAAGTTTCTGGGATGGGAACGGCAGGGGACATGTTTCAGGGTCCTCAATTTTTCAGGCCATTTTTGGGGACGGCAAGGGATGGCAAAGGGGTCAACTATATAAAAAATAAGTAAAATTTAAAATATATAAGGAGATTTTAAATATTCATATGATAAAATAGATAAAGCATTCATATATACATTATAGAACCTTAATACATAACATTTGTGTTAAATTGAGAGTTCACATGAGAGTTGAACAAATTAGTAAATGTCAAAACTTAATTCATGTATGTGTGCAAAAAAAGTTTAAAATATATAAAATTGCAAAATACATTTGATATTTCATATAGTATTATATTTTATAATAATAATGGCATTGAATCTTTGATAGTATGATACTTCATCATTGATCAATGATACTATGATAGTTGTTAGTTTTGGTCTCCACTCCCAGACCCCCTCATTGTAATCAAGTTTTTTATGTGACAAGAGATCCCAATAACTAGTGGAGGTTGGAAGTGGAGACCCCAATGGAGCTGTGGGGTTGAAACCACACAAACATACATGGCGCATGCCATTTTCACAATTTTATCAGTGTTTAAAACATTGGGGTGTAAAAAAAAAACAATTACTTCTTTATGGGGACAGCCAGCCGTCCCTTCTAATTTTGTAGGACTTGTTAGGATAAGGTGACATGAACCTTGTAACCCTATGTCATTTGTATTTCTCCACATTCCTTGGAATGTGTTCTAGGGGACATGTGAAAACTATTAATTTTTGGCATGTTGTAATTATATTTTAAAGAGAGGATTTAATTCCAGTGGAGGTTACACATAAAAAATGGATAAGGCATCGTTCCTAGGCATCCATAATGGAAGTTGGAAGGTCTTGGATGGGGCATCCAATATTGGAGAAGAAAGGGTGTTCATTGGTGTTCCATCGGTGAGTGGAAAGGTCATTGGAGCATCCTGAAAGTCAAGAGTTGGATAGGCTATGGGCTAGCACCCATGTGTGAGTCTTATAATTCGATTTAATATTCTGTTATATCTTTTGGTTGTCGATGAAGAGGGGCATGGCTTTTTGCAAGTAGTTTTGTACCTCTTGTTTTGGTTTACCCTTCGTGGTTTTACCTCCCACAATTTCTATAAATTGGAGCCATGAGATGGTAGTTTCACGTTGAGTTCTTACAAGTAACAAGGTGCTACCAGGTTGATCAGAGATTAGTAGTGAAGTGTATTATTGTGTACTCTCATTCGAAGATTAGTAATATACTTGCCCTCTTTTCTAGTGTGGAGTTTTTTCACGAAAGGGATTCTCCACGTAAACCTAGCATCAAATTTTGTTTGCTGATTTTTATATTGTGATGTATGTTGCAATCACATGTTTAAATCTAATATGGTAATCTGATTTTCAGTATCTGAATTCACTTGAATAAGTTCATATTGTAGCTTTCTTTCACCTTGTTTCTCAACAAGATGTCCCCAAGTTTTTGAGATGTCCCCTACACTTTTCCCCAATTAGGGGGCATCCCGGGAATGTCACCTAGGCATCCCCACATCCCCAAAACGTCTTGAAAACGGGGACACCCCAAAATATGTTGGGGATGCGTTCCCAAGTTGCCCTAGTTTTTTAGTCTCAATTAAATTTCCAATGTTATGTATCATAGTATATGATCTATTTATCAAGATTGATGCGGGCTCATCTAGGGTCCACAAGCGATCCTATGTCACCCAAAAGCAATGATAGCTCAACTTTCATTTGGTCTCAATTTTTTTCCTATTTGTTGCTATTGGTTTGCTCTTTTTAGTTTGCATCTTGTTGTACACCAAATTAAAAAATTTGCTACACTTAGGCATTTTAAAGAAATGGTTAAAAGTCCTATTAAAATTGTCAAAAAAGGTTAAAATTGGGAATTTGCATGTCTTGCTTGCACGAGGGTCAAAAACTCAAAATTTTCAAACTTTGACAATTTGGGTCTGCTCAAAGTGACCTAGTCGACAGAACTCAGATCTCAGTTTTTTGGCCCTAAATTTTAGGAAAATTTCTAAAAATATAACTTTATTATGGGTTTTTTCTAGGTTTCTTCTCAAATGGATGCAGGCAAAATTTTCTAAAAATAGAAAGTTTGGCTTCCAAGGTTCAAACCGATTTTCATTGGCTTAAAATACTTCCTCATCAGGCTAGTCCAGTCAGAATCGTCAAAAGACAAGTTTTGCCTTGGTGGGTCTATTATGCTTTTTCAGAAGCTTTTTAAGGAGCTCCAAGGTCATTAATGGAGGTTGCTCAACTCCTAGGTGTAAGATTCAAATTCTCAACAATGCACAAAAGATGAGAAATGATGAACATGCACGCAAAACGAAGAATGGAGAGAAGCAGGAAAATCTTGAAAATTGCAAAATTTTGACAAAGTCTGGAGAGTTCAGGCGCCCCAGCTCAGTCAAGGCACCTAGGATTTTGTGCCTTAGTCATTTTTCAGTCACTAGCTATCGAGTACAAAGCGGAAAGCGAAGAACGAAAGAAAATTGAAGTTCAAAATAAAAACTATTAGGATTTTGTGCCTTAGTCATTTTTCAGTCACTAGCTACTGAGTACAAAGCGGAAAGCGAAGAACGAAAGAAAATTGAAGAAGTTCAAAATAAAAACTATCTCTGGAGAGTAAACGCACCCCTGCCAGCTAGGGGCGCCCATCATTTCAAGCTACCAAATGTTGTTATTAGGGTTTGTGCATTCAAAATAACTTGCTCAAAATCCCTCCGGCTTTGCAATGAATCCAACAGCATGGCCATCAGATCAATCCATTTTCCAGAATATCAGATTAATTGAAGGAGTCTTGACGAAGTGGCAAACTGGAAATCATGAAAATATCAAAAAATAAACAAAGTCTAGGAACTCTAGGTGCCCCAAGTAACCAAGGGCGCCAAGGGTTTTGGAGGACCTAATGCAGAGGTTAGAGTTTGCAAATATGCTCATTGTCTTCGAAATTATGCAAGCTTCGCAATGGATGTCTCAACTCAATCATCAAATTCATCTGTCACCAACAGTTGCAAATCAAACGGAGGACAGAGCATGGAGGGAAATTTGAGAGATTGAAAAAGGGCTAAAAATGGTTAAGTCTAGTGATCATGGGCGCCCCAAGTAGCCAAGGTCGCCCAAACTTTTGAGGCCCTGAAATCAATTTTTAGAAGATACAACCTCCAAAAGACCCTCCTCAGAATTCATCAAGCTATCCAACGAATCTAGCAGCCAGTTCATCAAGTCAATCTAGCTCTTGAAATTGCAAATTAATCCAAAGAATCAGAAAGCAATGTAAAGTTGAAGAACATAAAAAATGGCTAACACTAGGAACCATGGGCACCCCAGCTAGCTAGGGGTGCCCAAGATTTTGAGGCCCAAGATTCAATTTTCCAAGGTTGTAGTCTCCAAGACAATCTTTCCAAATTCAATCAAGCTTCGCAATGTGATCATCAACTAGTTCACTGGATTCACCAAACGCTCAGAATCAAAGATCAAACGGAGGTCAAAATCAAGCAAAAAGTTGAAAATGTCAGAAAATTGGCTAAGTCTGTTAAGCAAAAGCGCCCTAGTCCAAGAGAGGTGCCCAAGAATCCATGCTTTAGTCAAATTTTTGAATTTCATCCTTCAACATTCAAAGCAGCGTCCACATTCAACGAGCTTGCTCAAGATTGGCTTCAAAGATTTAAAGCAAGAAAATAAAGCATTTTTCTTCCTCGAAACCTATTTAAGAAGACTTGGGAATTCATTATTCACTTTTTGCAGATTGGCATCCAAAGAAGGAAAAGTATCTTTTTCTTCTCAGCAAGATTTGAAGACCAAAACGTGGTGCTTTTTTGAAGTTCTTCATATTTTCATGATTAGTATGCACAAAGGCTCGCTTTTTCATGCTTTATTTTTCTAGTGCATCACTTTTCAAAAGAAGGGAGTCATCTTTTTCAAAATTCATTCATTTGGGTCCCACTTAGTTCTTGATTCTCTTTAACTTTGGAAATTTTTTAAGTTTTCAAGAATCTGTTTTTTTCACGCATGTCCAAGAAATCTTCAGTATTTTCAAAATCTAATCAACTGGGTTTCATCCAAAATGTGATTCTACACAAAACCTAAGTCTCAGCATTTTTTGAGAAAATCCTAAAATTTTAGGGTTTCCACTTTTTCGGCCAGCCATCAACAATTTTCAAAATCGGACGATCTGGGTCTCTTTGCAACGAGATTCTAAACAAAACCCATATCTTAGATTATTTTTGAAAAAATCTGCCCTTTTGAAGAAGAAAAATCAGCAAGCTATTTTTAGCTTTTGTGCAGATCTTGTTCGCGCATAGCCAAGTTTACAGTCAAAATTCCAATCTTTTAGCATACAGTATTCTTCCATTAAAAAAATTAGAAGAAGTGTCAAAAGTATAAAAGCTGCAGAAGAAATGAAGGAATGTCAAGAAGATGGTTACACACAGGGTAAAAAAGATATGTGTTCAAGCAAGAGGATATATTTATAAAAGGTCATCACTGCAGTTGCAGAGCCACCAAAATTAGCAAGATTTGATAAAACAGTTGAAGATGTCAAAGATTTTCTAAGTTCGATTGCAGAAAGCAAGGATATCTTGGAAAAGTGGAATTTTGTTATAGATAGTATCAACGCTCCTAATAGAGAGGCAATTTCCAGCTTTTTGGCGAATATGGTTGAGATTTAAAACAGCAGTGAACTTGAAGCTTTCTCCGAGCTTTCTTTCTATTCTTGTCTCATTCTTATCCATTCTTTATGTTGCAATAGTTGGCACTTTCCCCTTTTTTCTTTTTTTGCTTTCATAGGTTGTTAGATAGTTATCTTGTTTTAGTTTTAGAAATAAAGCTTGCATGTTGGCAAGTCTTGGTTGTAAAAGCAAGGAGATTTTAGGGTTCCCTACTCCTCTACTTGCGTATAAATAAGGGCAGCCTTGCCCGTTTTTCTTTAACCATGCTTATGATAACAAAACACTAAGCCTACTAGTACCTTCTAATTGTTATTCAATATTGTTCACTTAGTGTAAGAGCAAATTTGTAAGCCTTTTTTAGCTGCAAGTTATTGTTTAGTTCCTGTGTTATTTGTGTCAAGTGTATTCGGGTCTGATGGCTAAGCTGTGAGCCTATTATTGCTATAATCCTACTGTCCCAGAAGTGTAATCTTTGTTACTTGAAATTTGAGAAAATAAAATCTTATTCCTTCTTTGCTGCTCTGATCTACTGTCTCAAATTTCTGTTTTATGTGTTGTACTTACATAATCTTCATTTCAGCTTGCATTGAAAGAACAGTAGATGTGCGTTGGAAGAAAGTTTGTTTAAGTACTTGTGTCAAAGAATCATTCCTTGTTCATTTCTAACTCTCACGCTCTACGTTTACTTGAGTAGTTAGAAACGTCATTAGAGTAGGCTTAGTCGTAGTTGAAATTCAAAAGAGAAAATCTCAACTATGGCGCTTGAATTTTATAACCTTGTGCTCTTTGATGAACAAAAAGATTAGCAAATTAGTTTAGTTTACTTTCTTTAAGCAAAATCAGCAAAGAGGGAGCTTCCCCTCCTAATTCAAGAGCAGTTTATCTGTGCATAGCTTTTTGTTTCTAATTCACATACCAGAGGTGCGAATTGAAACACCAACACATCTGAAAATTTTGTGGGGTCCACATAAGGCCTAGCTGGATGAAATCCCACTTTATTTCTTGATGCAGGAGCATCTGGGTCTACAAGCAATCCTACATCAACCAAAAATACTTCCTTTCAGTTCAATTGCTTCAAGTTTTTACTTTTTGGTAGTGTTAGTTTGGTTAGTTTTTTTTAGGAGGATTTTCATAAGTAATTTGGACAATCTAATGATGTCATCTTGTAGAGGAACCAAATGGGTAGTCACAGATCAAATTTGGTGAAATTTGGATGAAAATTGAGCAAATTGCCAAATTGTGGCCTTGTGGGTTTTTAACCCACTACCAGACTTGCAAGGAATTGCATATGAACCAAAACTTTGTTATGGTCAAGTACTCAGCTGATTTCTATCGCTTTTCCCACATTGTGAGAATCGTGACATCGTTCGACTTTATGGGGATTCCATGTGCTTCACAATGTTTGTGGTCTTTTGTAGCCATCCGCACTTGCAGGTAAAGTCTTGTGACTTGTACCTTAACAGTGTCATGAACCAGTTCTAATGAACAGTTTTGTTTATGATGTCAGCATGACACTCAATGACGTCATCCTTTATGGATTGCAGAAAGTTATCATCTAACTGAACCTAAGCGGGATTTCATGCTTGAACTTGCCAATTGCAAAATGAAAACTGATTATACTCCTATAATAGAATTCTGTTATCAGAGTTTAGGATTTGAAATCATATATTCCTGTAAATGATATAGTGTATTGAATAAATGTATTTGGCTGCATGATTGGGCAGTTCGATAGAATTCCTCAATCTTGTCTGCACCATTTCCTTTGGCCATTCATCCCTCGGAAAATGATAAATAGGTGGAGTGGTTGGGTTTGATAGTTATAAGCTTTGGACCATTTCTAGATTGCTTTGAGACCCACAAGAGCCAGATTTCAGAGCCTTCCTTGTTAATAATTGGGATGTGGTATTGAGGTGGGATCTGCCTCACATTTTTTGCTGCTGGGACCTACCTGGGTTCTCTTTTTGGGCAACAACCTTATCCTTAGCACCTGCTGGACATGAGTACAGAGATCTAACTGCTAGGCAGTTACACCTGCTAGGACCCATGCTCCTTATCCAATTTTGGCTGGATTCTGTTATTGCTAATGTGTTGTCAATAAGTTGTGGGGCTTTGTTATCCACTATTCTTGTTTACATATTAACTGCTTCCTGCCTGGTGTTTGTTCCTGCACACTCCAATAGTTACAATGGCTGAGCAGCTTATGGCAGTTAGCTCTGCTGAGTGACTGATGATCTTATTCATTCAGATGTATCTTCATGCTGGCACTGGCGGATTTCTGTGTGGCAGTTACATTGTTATCACCTGGCATATAAACCTTATTACCATTGCTGACCTGAAGAATGGTTTCTTGTATTACTTATATGTTCTGCCATCAGCAGTTACATATTACTGGGCAGTCATTTTGAGTGGGGTCAAGGAATCTAATCAGGCGTCTGCAACAGTTTCAGAGGCCCTTTTACCTCTTTGTGACATCCATCCCACTCCTGGCTTGGGTTTGGTGTTTCATTTCCTGAGGTATTTTTTTAGGACATTCAAAGTCTGAATACCTATATATAGGAGTGCTGCGTGAATAGAGAGTAAGGAGAGTATATAAGAAAATATAGAATATCTTCCTCCTTGGATAGGAGATATGAGGCATAGAGATAACTGAACAAAGGTAGAGGATAGCTAGGAGTATGTTGTTGAGCAGAATGAAGTTGTTTTCTGATTCTTTTGGTAGTTGTAGCAGGCCACCTCTGTACAGGCTGAAGCACTTAGTTAATGGCTGAGTGCAGCTTACGTTAATTTGTAAGTTTATCATATAGAGGGACTGTAAAAGATTTTGCTGAGCAATTAAGATCCTTAGTTTGGTGTGTTGTTTAGTTTCCACTCTGCAATTTGTTATGTGTGTGGGATTGGCTGCAAGATCCTGGCTATCTTTCATTGGGTACCTGTGTCTTGTCTACTTCAAGGAGACTAGCCATTTTTATTATACAAATCTGGACTGGAAAAGTATCAGTCTAGATTTTTTTTTTCAAAAGTTTCAAAGTGACGGCCAAATGTATTAATTTTTTACTATGTTGCTGAATTGGCAGATATACCAGCTGATTCCTGGTACGAAACGTCCCGGAAGTGGATCCTGGTTTGAATCGCCTGTGGATTCAACAAGGGTATAATTTTTTTGCACTGCAAACAATCTTACCCTTTGCCAATCAAATCCAACCGATTCCAACACTGACATGGCAATTCTAGAGGAATCTTGAGTGATTCCAGAGCTGGATGTGATCTTCAAAGGTTTTATTTTCCTTTTGGACTGGAAAAAACCCTAAATGTCTTTCTGCCGCAGGAGGAAAAATGACTGCAAATGGAAAAAACCCTAAATGTCTTTCTGCCATGGGAGGAAAAAATGACTGCTGCTAAACTCTCATTATTATCTCCTTTGAGCATCACGTGAATGTGATTTTGTGCATTTTGATTTTTCAACTCCAATGACACTGTGAGTTGTGTATTGGTCAATATATCCAGCTGAAAACAGCAAAATATATTCTTTATTCTACCACTCACATTTAGCATTTAGGTTTAAAATTTACAGCACTAAATGTTATTTTTTGGCTTTACCAGTAATATGGTATATTTATTCTAGTATATATAAGACTTTAGTTACTATTAATATATATATTTTTTTAATACATTAAAAAAATAAAATATTAGTATAATTTAGATAGTATTCTATTAATATAGTTTATTCCAATATAATTAATAAATAAATTTAATATGGTATTTGTTTTATAAAAATATATGTTTTTAGGCTGCAAATATATATATATATATATTCACTGACGTACCCAGAACCTACCCAGCCTTCTCCAAAAATATTGCTGTACCAGCCTACCTTATCTACTTACCCTTACCCGTACCCAATTCAGTAACTTAGAAATTTTTAAGAAGTCATGAAGTGATAGCCACTTATATTGATTTCTTCAGAAGTTGTAAAGTGAAGGCCACTTGTATTGATTTTTTGTAATGTCCCCTAGTTGGAGTATGCCTGAATTTGCCTTAAGAGACCATTACACAACATAAAATTGTTTAACAAATTATATTTCATAGCAAATCATATAATAGATATTGAACTTAATAATAAATGAGCTATTAATATTTATGAAATAATAGCTTGAACTTGAATCTAATCTATATACTGATACTCCTTTCCAATAACCAATCATGGTAGGGATGGGTGAGAAATGCATGGTAGGGCGCCAGAAAAGGAACATCCAACCAAGACAATTCCATTCCATCTTAGGAACATCCACCAAGACAAATCCCTAAGTCGCCTTTTCCAATCATGCTTCCTTCCCAATCTTACACATGATTGCTTAAAGGAAAGATGTAAATTATAATAATATAAATAAATTCACTATTTCCTTCATTTACCAAATTAGACACATCATATCTCTCATATTAGTTATTATGCAATAAAATACATATAAATTCAGATTCCTATCAAAATTACATATTAAATACATATACATTCAATTGCATACCAATCACTTATTACAGCAATGGCTGATGCTTTTCTCAGTGCAGGTATTTATTCTGATTCCTTTGATTTTGCAATCTTCTTATTTATTCATATTGATCCCAATTGATGCCCTTCACGAATGATTTATCCTCTTTATATACCCTTCATGGAGGGGTGAATAGTCACAACCCTAATTATTACACCCCTTACAAGGGACGCACCCCTCCTTAATTAATCTTTGTTTATTGCAAATTACATGTCATTAGTTATTTAGGAATTGCTGCCCACTAGAGTATCGCTGGTCTTGGTTAATTAATATGCATTGCTACCTTCCAAATTCCATTAATTATCGGTCATGTATTTTATTTGAGGAATCGACGCATAGACTCCCATTAAATCCCTTTTAAAGAGTTGTTACTTAATATTTCTTTGGCTGTTACTTTCTTATATATTCTTTGACCAATGATTTTCAACACAGGCTGTGATTGTATCTTATGGCAGGGATATGACATTTTTTCTTAACATGTAAAGTGAAGGCCACATTTGTGTGTCTGTAGAGGGCCTCTTCACCAATAATGATCAATATTGAGTAGCATAAAAATCTATACTCTGGGATTTTAACCTGTTAGTATAAATACCTGTTACACCAAAACAAAAAAATTGGAAGCAATAGTATAATAACAGAAGTGTTTTTGACACCAATGCTTATAGAATCTTAAGCTGCTTGCTTTGATCCTTGCTGACAACAGATTAATCTAGTTTGAATATTAAATCAGGCAAAAACATTATGCCAGTTAATGGACCATTAACTTATTAGCTATTTTTTATTTTATTTATTTTATTTATTTGTATTTTAAAATTTGAAGTATTAATTTTTATATTATCTTAAAAGCCTTCCTAAAAACCCAGGAAAAAATTTGCTGTCCCCCTGTCTTCCCCAAAACTCAGAGAACCACTGATAAATAGTAATACACAAAAAATAAAAACTTTGTTCACACTGCTTTGATTTCTTCTGCTACCAGTCCTGTATGCCCATGTGGTTTTTAACAAACATTTAACCCTGTACTGAATTTGTTCAAAATTAGCTGGCAAAATATTAAAACACAGCAGCTTGACACAAGCACATGGAAGTTTTCATCAAGAAAATTATAACAACATATTATCTAAGATTTTAAACACATCAAAATTCATGCAATTGAACATAAAACAAAGAATAAAGGTAATCTACTCACCTTTGAAAAGTATCCAACCATATGACATCCACGATCATCACATTCACAAAGAATGTAGAAAAGGAACAAGTCCACATCATAGTAAAGTGTTTTGTGATCTAAAAACAACTTGGCCAAATAGCAGAGGTTTTGCCCATATATCTTATTTTTCTTTCCATCAACCTGCTAAAAAATATCTCTATCAAATTTCAATATTTTGTGCATTAAACAGAATTTGTAATCACCACAAAAGATTATAGGAAAATATGAAGTAATATTAAACAAGATTTAAAATGTGTTAAAGCTAACAATGAATAATAAAGTATAAACAAGATCAAGATGGGGTCACAAAAGCTGGCATAACAGAGGACAAGAACTCGGCCCAAAAAAATAGAACAAGAAAATGAATATAGCAAAGGCAAAAACAAAAAAAGAAAAGCTATGTTCTGCATATTATTTTTCATCCTTGGTATCATATTATTTTTCATAATAGATGCTAAAGAGTAGCAGACAAGTTGAGAATAATGAAAATAAAGATTGCACCAAATATAAAAGATGCACAGATGTAAAAAATCAAGGTAGAAATATTCTGCAAGCATCAGAGCAACAAAACAAAACTCTTAGCAGAACATGCTAGAAGTTGAGTTAAAAATGAACAGATGTATCACAAAGAAAATACAGAAAAGAATCAATGTCAATTGTATTGTGTTTTAGTTGTCTGTTTTACTAAATTCCTGAATTGAAAAAAAACAGTAATATTAAGGATGGAAAATAAACATAAATGAACCATAGATAATTGAATTACTAAAAAAACAAATAACATCTTCAGGAAACTTGCCTCAAACATTGAAAGTGAGCCACTGCGATATATCTCATCTCCAGGAGGATGTTTAAGATCACACTTCCTCTGCAAGCCATCGACAGATTAGATAGACTTATAGTAAGTTTCCTAGTCAGTGTACGTCATTTTTCAAAAATTAAATCACCCCTCCAGATACTTTCCATTAATAGAAATTCTCAAACTTGGTTGCCTGTAAAAAAAAATTGTGATATTTTGTACACAAACTATGCAACCCACATATTTGAAACAACTGAATCATACAACTCCCAGAAGAATTTCACCATTTGCAAATTACGCTGCATTCAAACCATGAGTAGTAATATGAATTTATATTTTATTTCTATAAGTTTAGAATCATTCCAAAGATATGTTCTTTAGCGACATGCTAAAAGTTGATAGGTACAATATCAAATGCACAGTTCAAAACCTAAATTAAGTTTCAGATGTTTGATCTTTTACTAGAAGAAAGTGATCTCTATGCACCATTTCCAATTGAAAAGAACAGACAAAAAAGAAAATTGATATGAGAAAAGTATGGCTTTCTATTAGAATCAAGAAGCTGACCCTTTTTGCAAGATCGAGTTAACCTGTAAGTGTGGGGATTTCCAAGAAGATAGTAGCTCACAGCTTATCATCTACTAGTTGTTTTCCAGTGGCCAAAGGAATTTAATTTATTGACCTAAGGTGTATATGCACAACAATTTTGAAACTGTGTCTCTTATGAGAGGAGTCCAGTTATTAACTGTGTACAATATGCATAAGGTTCTTATGAAATCATTAGATGTACTGAAGGTTACTTTTATCATCATATGGGATGAATGTGCTACACAGTTCAAAACCTAAATTAAGCTTCTGATATTTGATTTTTGCCTTGAAGAAATTGATCTCTATGGACCATTTCTAACTACAAACATAGGAGGCCGAATAATAATAATCCACTTCCAACAACTACTCGTACATTGAATCACTAATGGAAATGAAGTCTCTATCTCAAAATTAAGAGTTGAAAGATGGGTTCCAGAGAGCCATGAAACAAATCTATGATGGCAATGAGGCAGCTATAATGTGGGAGCAGTTTGTGGTTTTTGTTCTGGTCAAAGTAAGTTTGGATCAGTGAATAACAAACATATATCATAGAACTTAAACCCACAAATGCCACTAGATGTTGGGCATGTTATGACATTCATGTACCTGAGTAGCAGAGATTTGCCACACAATTGATTTCACAGGTTGCTAGATATTCTTTTCGTGAGGAACTTGGAGTATTTATGGATTCCATTCATTCTGTGAAAAGAAACAGATTGAATTCAAAGAAAGTACTGAAATTGGTTCTTTATCTTTTGTCTAATGGCAACAAAAGCTATACAGAGGGACAATTCAAGAAACAAGGCCAAAATGTTGCTGACATTACCTTAGGTAACAAATCTGAGAAGGATAGACTTAAAAAATTTGCCTCTTTGTGGACCGCCAAGATGAACCAGAGCTAGACAGTGATGTCTATCCTACGAGTATTTTGTTACAAGATGCATTTGATCTTGACAATGAAATGATTGTAAGTACTGGTGGAAGACTAGGCATAGTGGTATTACAAATGTAAATTCAAGGTCATGATAGTCTTCATGACTTATGAAACAGTGAACTACATTACATGCAGGGCATATGCGTCTGTTAGTTTCACAAATATGCAATTTTGATATAATGACGAAAATGAGTAGTTTAATAATCCGATGAGTCTTTAAAATGCATGTTTGTGATAACCACAAATCAAAATCTACAATTTTCTGTGTTTATCACCTAACATTATTGTCAACTGACTTATTAAATTTAATTTAGTAAATCTTTAAAATTTATAAATATGCAAATCCTAGTTGTGCTCGCAGATTCAAATTCACAAGACACAAAACCCACCAATGCACCTTGAACACACCTGCTAACTAGGGTTAATTTTAACAGAGTAGCCATTTTCAGAAATGTGGAAATCCTGGCAAATCTTTCTCAATATTGGATTATCTAGATCTACCATTGGAACACAGAATTGTCATCTGTAGTCTTGTATTCATTGGATGAGACAGCCATATCTAAGACATGTACATTACCATCCAATGCTTCCAAGATGTTAACACATCAGTTCTCTGTGCTTGTAAAACCTTTTCCTCTCCACACAGTGTATCATATCTTTTTATAATATTATTCGTTCTTATCTTCTTCAGTTATAACTTATAGATTGCATAAAGGTAAAACAGACTAGATGTGAACTCAGAAAGTCCACAATTATACAAGAGTTTAAGAAGAATAAATGCAGTGTTCCACGGGTGTTGGGGATGCAGGGACGGCAGGAAGCGCTTCAGGGACGGGGGGACAAAGGACCTAAGTTTGGGGACAGCGGCGGGGGGGTGCTGCTGCTGATATAGTTATACATATACTTATAGTACTTGAAAAACTAGTTTTGAAAAGATGTATAACAGTATAACAGTATAAGAATTACATTTCAAATGATACTATAAGAAATTAGTAAAATTATAACATAGCAAAATTTGAAATACTAAATCTAAATACGAAGATTTCTTGAATGCTAATTGCTAAATAAAATTTGACAAATGAAATTGTCAAATTGGAGATTTCTATTATATCGAAAATATGAATATTTGATGTCATATGAGATATCACAAAGTCTATAAAGATGATTACATGATTCATCATTAGGGTTACCCCCCAACCCCCAAAAATCGAACTTTATTTTTAAATTTTACATTTTTTTCATGCACTTGACGTGGGGTGATGGGAGACGGCTAGACGTCTCCCCGCCTCTCAAGAAACGCCTAGGCATCTCCCAAGGAGGCGTGGAGACGTCCCTCAAGGAGACTTGGAGACATTTCCCTATCTCCAGTGGGGCACCGGTGGCGATGGTGGGACAACGGGAGACGTCGCGTACCCTTTTCCCTGTCCTAGAAACATCCCCTTCTCGGAAACACAGCCAAAAAGGGGGGGAAACGCGTTTCCGTGGAGAACTGAATAAATGTAAACAACAAAGAGAGAAACCACCAAAACCAACACTGTAAGCTCTTCATAAGTATACTTGCACAAATTATGATGATGGGGGGAGTAATGGCTGGAAAAATCAAACAGGACATTGTTTTCCTTGATTTGTGATCTAACATAGTTACATAAATGGAGATCAAAAGATATTATGGTTGTTCTCAGCACTAACTGGACTTGTTCCTGATGTCAACTACACCCCCAAATTGAAATGTCAAATGTAAATTTCACCTCCTTTTATTAGCTGCTGAACTCTTCAAGAAATACACTGTGATCTAGCTGTCACTGGCACAAGCATGCCTAAGGCCAATAAAAGGCAACCTATCTCTCCTAATCAATCCAATTTGACAAAAGTAATATTAATTTATCCACTAAAGATGCTCCCAAATTTATGTCTTGTAGCAACAATTTTCAGTGAACATATATCACATCATAGTTACCAAATACATCAAGTTTTCAACAACACATATATTTGTGTAGTGGGCAATGTTTAGTACAATTAATATTAAAATATTGTTTAACATGGCAAAAAATGTCAAGACCTTGGAAATAAGTTAGACCTCGGAAATAATTTCATGATAACAGTATCAGTATGCATATTTTTCATTTGATTCTTGGCTTTCAAACCATTATAATCACTGTGCACCAGGATCACATAATTTTATCTTTGTTTCTTGAATTTAGATGGTGATGAAATTAGTCTACAGTTTCATTATCATAAGGGGCAAGTCTTACCATGAGATTTCATTGCAAGAGAGAATTTGATCTGTAGAGTTATTCATGCTAAGTAATTTGCTGGGGGGGAAATCAAATGACAAGTATGCTAAATAAAAAATGTAAAAACTAAAAAGTAATGCTGTTCAAAAACACAATGCATTTGGGAAGGGTTTGGAAGATGATTCTGTTAGAACTTCAAGAACCACAGAAAATCACTTTGTATTGTTACAGCATATGCATTGAAATAATCAAGGAAAAAAATTTAGACAAATTTTGACCCACACTCTTTATTGTATGCATAAGTCCAATTTACTATATGTGTCCATGTGTAACTGTCTTTTGGCAATGTCTTTTGGGTATACTTGGCTCCGACACTCTATGCATCTGTTGCCATTATATCATTTAACAAGGCAACAGAAATAGATGATACAGATTAGGAACATAGTTTTGTATGGTAGCAGTAGAAAATCAAAAAGTAAACACGGTTGTTTCACGGTAGAAAACATAGTAGCTAAACACACTTCATTGCAGATATGTCTAGCACCTGCAATATTACAAAGGGTAGAAGGTTTGCCGTTGGGAATATGAAAGAATGTTAATTGAAAGTGCTTTGTCATACTAAGAAGAATGGCTTTTCATATAAAGTGAAACAATTTCAGCAATCAAATAATATTTTTGACATGAGATAACATATCCAAACAGATTTTTTAGTACTTTGAAACCCATGGGGAGAAGCCTGCAGACAAATTAGATCACAATAACATACACTTTATTCAAACAAGATTTTATGCTATATGAAAAGAATCTTACAAATGTGCACTGAATTTTTTTTTTTGTACAAAAGTAAATAAAAACATAATTTTATAAAGCTTTAACTTATGAAATCAATGCCGAAATGGTGAAATCAGAAACTTCAACAAGCATGACAGAAAAGCGGAGGTTAGCAGAAATTTGTGCCAAGATAGTGAATTCCAAATCTCCAACATAAGCTTCTTCCTTAGAATTTTGAAAAAACAGAACCTCTCAAAATATTTGGGACCTATGAAGCTGCATTCTTGTAGCTTAGCTCACCAAATATAGGAAACAGACTTTTGTTCCACAAACATAATTTAATTGATAAGGGAACATGACAGATGTCCTCATTGATCCTTCCCACAGACACAAAGGACACCGAACTGCATTAAAACTTCTCTGAAAAGGCTCTGGTTGCAGCTGTACAGAAGAATTTAAGTATGAAATTGTGGGCTTTTTGTGGATAAGACTAAGCTTGTAAAGAAAAATAGTGGGATGTGTTGGATCTCAGTTGTGTTCATGGCTTGTTCATGGTTTGTCCTTGATGACAAAATCACTTTCTTGGTTCTCTTGGTCTGACAGTTCAGATTGGATCTTTATGCTTTATCATGATACATATTTGATTTGATGACACTTGGCTATTACAGATGGTTATTTGTTATGATTCAGGTTCATGTTGATGAGACTTCTGGTTCAGTGTTATGAATGCTATTTCTTTGCAAATGATTATGTTGTTTTGGACTGACAGTGTTGATAAGGCTTGACACAGATTATTCAGATGATGTTCATTGTGACAGGGCATGCATTAGCTTTTGTGATAAATGGTATTGCTATCTTGACAGGTCATTAAGGTTGTTCATTGGTTCAGATTATTCAGGTATATTATTTCAATTATCAGGTTAATCATGTCATCATTAACAAGATTCATCTGAATATGTCTTTTAATGATCTTCGTGGCTTGATCTCGTATTCAGCTTCTAAAAGTGATCTTTGGTTATCATGGTGTTATTTGCATCTGACTTTGTTCAAGTCACCTCTTTGGCTCAAAGGTAATTTTTATGGCATTTTTATAATGTTGTTTTGGGCATCATTTTTGGCTAACTTGCCTTGGTAAATGACTTTGATTAAAGTCATATTTGATTTGAGCTAAATTATTTTTTGCCTTGCTTAAAAGTCATTTGAAAATGACATGGCTTCGACCCTTTGGTAATTATTGCTCAATGGTATTATAGTGGTCGACATTGTTGAAAAGTCTTCAAGTCAGCAATGTTATTTTGATGGAAGTATTGGGTTGACACCTCTTTTAGCATTTTCTTCTATGTGATCATTAAGTCGGCATTCTTTGAAGGACTTTGACTCAAGATTTTGATCTATTTTTTAATATTCACTATGTGCTGACAGCATGATTGCAAGGTAATAATGTGGTCGGCATCCTTGGGACAGCGAACTCAACAATTTTTTTGAGTTGTTCATTATTATGTTTTTGATTTACTATGGACTTCAAATCACATTATAATTCAGCAAAGTCATCGAATGGGTGTGAAAGCAAGTTAGGGAAAAGTGCGTTTTCTTTGTGCTATCATTTTGGCTGGGTATGGAACCCTAGCCATGCCGCCGCCATGAAGGAATATAACAGTTATCTTTCTTTAATTTGCTGGCTGTAACGGCTGTAACAGGAAACACAATCAGTATGGATGCTAAGTTTGGTTCTTTCTGTGCATGAAAAGATGTTGTCAGTTGTATCTTTCAAGGTAAATCATGGAAGGTCAAACCTGGTCAGCTATGGTTGAGGTATTGATTCACTATGGTATTTATTTGACTTTCTTACTGCATAATCAGGTAACTCTTTTCATCATTCAATGTTTGCTTTCAGCAAATAACAAGTTACTGGGTTCTTGCTCGAATCAGCAATGGTATAAGCAATTTTTTTACTGTCTAAAGTCAATGCATTTCAGTTACTGCTGTATTAGATCATGTCTTGACAAATTATTGAAGATTTATGATGGGTAGTCGTGCATCTTAAAAACTGTGTCAGTTTCATTGTTGACCCATTACATACATTACAAAACTTGATGGATTCAGCATAATGATTTTCTGAAAATAGTATCAAATGGCTATTTTGTTTTAATGAAGATCTGGGTATTGTAAAAAGCGTTTGCAGATTGGAAAAGGAACTTTGATTTATTCTTGTCAGATTTTATTGCAGCCTACTGCACAGGCGTTACTCATGATAATCCGCCATTTTGTTGATCATCTTTGTACTGGCTCTTTTTCTAAAATGAGAATGGGGGTTTCAGATTCCTTTGACCTCGAATTCTTTGAAGACTTTATTATTGGCAGACCTATTTGAAATTAAGTATATATACAGTGTTTTGAACACTGTGAGACTTCATGTTATGATTCTGAGATATTGTTACTGGCTGTATCAAGAAATGAAATGTAAAAGCTCTGTTATACAAAAAATTGAAAACATGTTGCAGAGCACAGTTGTAATTCTTTTCTATTTAATATTTTAAGGATTCAAGAGTTGAATTCTTAGGGTATTAGGTAGAGAAGACTATTGAGTTCCTTGAGCTTACTTGAAAACAGAGAGATCCTCTGATATTATTATTGTTCAGAAAATAATTTGAGGGGTTGGTACTCCTTGAGATTGATATCTCTAAATGAGGGGTTGGTGCTCCTTGAGTGGGTGCGCAAAAATTAGCCTATAAGGCATTGTGAACAGTGGATTAAAGAGATTAAGCCTGCAAGGCATTTCAGGAATGGTTTTTCTTCCCAATAGGGTTTTCCACTTGGCAAAATCTTGTCACTTTGTTCTTGTGTGATTTCTCTGCTTTACTGTGGTGTTGCTGCTGTGTTTACTATTTGGTTACTACATTTCTCAATCCTACTTATGAATGATTACATTCAACTCATGAATGCATTAATCATTGAAATATTGAGATCAAATCTGAACTATGTTTTATTTTAGGAAAAACGTTTAAATCTGTTAAGACACTGATTCATCCCCCCCTCTCAGTGTCATTTTCACTCCAACAGGATGTGCATAGAGATAAGCACGTCATTCAACATGGGCACAAGAGTGACTTTATCAAATAGCCATACCTATCAATCCAATGGCTAAAAGATCAAATCCTCCACCACCTAGCACCTGCCCAGACATGAATGCTTTAGTTTTTATTTTCCCCTCCACTGCTGGTTTACTTTTGGTAGAATGAGATAAATAATCCAGCAACTTTTGGGCTTGGATGCTCACAATAAAAACCTATCAGCTAATAAAAGCCCTTAAAAAAATGAAACAAACTATTGCAAGATGTTCATATTCTATGAAGACTGATTGCATTATTCAAATCCCTGAGGTGTGGACGTCTTTCCTGCAAAGACATCCTTAAAAAGACATCCTTACCCTATTCTAAATGTAAAGTGTAAAATAGCAATCACTGCAACCATTAACAAGGCCTGCAGCAGGTTAGCAATCTAATGCTAGGGTTTAGAGACAGATCAAATGATAACCCTAACTATGTAGGGCTCCATCTTGACCTTTATAAAGGAAAAGAGAAAGGAAGCAGCATAGATTCAATCTAATGTCTGATAGAACTATGCAATTCAGTTCACATAAGAAGATAGACTTGAGTTCTCACAAAAGATTATCCACAATAGCAAGCGAGCCTGATCGCAAAAACAAACTTCAGATCTTTTTCAAATACATAACCCATGCAGAGTGCTAAATTATTACTGTTTGTAATTAGGAAAGAGAACCATATCACAGTTCTAAGTTTGAAATAATAAAAAATTAAAAATCAGTGTAGTAAGTGAGCTTACCATATGCCTTTGAAGTTGCTCTTTTCGCTTCATAAAATTGAGGCAAAATTCACAGAAATACAGCTTCTCGCAATCATTGTACTCTACTGGAAATGGTGAAAAGTACCATGTCTCAATCTCATATTTTCCAAGTTCTATCTTTACTATATTTTTCACTTTTGTGAATTCTTCATGCTCACGAAGACTAGCAGCATCAAGCTCATCATGACCCTAACAGCAGCAAAATCGTTACATAAATAACAGGACGATGTAATTTAAAACACAAACAGAAATTAATATGTAATCTAATTTTTGTCAAAATTAGCTGTGTTAATATCAAGTTAATTTTTTAAGACTCATATTTGTGAATAGAGGTTCACAAGAGCACATCTCTCATGAGCATTGCCTTGCACAGCTCACACATTAAAGCCACATCCAAAGTCCTGGATAAAAAAGGAGTTGCATATTTATTTTGAATCACACACACTAGTCAATGATAATATCATTAAGTATTGTAATCAGAATATAAATAAAACAAATGCTTTTTTTCCAACTCTATTATCCTGTTGATCTATGTGTTGTCAGCTTAGATAGTAGATTGACTACCTTTGGTGGTTATGAAAAATTGGGCCAACAGTTGTGTCTTAACCAACAACCACTTGGTCAATCAATCAATAAATAGAAAGTCAAAGGTGCATTACATTGTGCTGTACAGTGTACACTACCCTGTTGAATAAAAGCTATTGTTCTCTTCATATTGTTTGCTGTTTTCATGGTATGTGATTCTATTTATATTGCTGCAAGTAGCATAATTTTGTAGTGTAGCATTCTGCTATAAATTTTATACTTTTCTCCTATATATATTTAATGCTTTATTTCAACATCCAAGAGCTAAACTTTTATGCAGTTGATATCATCACTGAATGACTGCCATCCTCTCACTATTGCCCTTTAGTGTTGATTGAAGATAGCATTTGACATCCATGTAAACTTTTGGCATTTTGAATAACTTATAAAAGATGTTCCTGCATTATTCCAGCTACAAGGGAGAGACATTGCTGTTGCAAAGATAGATAAAGGAAGCAGGAGGCTAAATGCCTCTGCAAGTCCATTATATTGTAAAAGCAACCATTGCAAGTCTATTATATACAAGAGCAATTAAAAATATTCAACATGTCTTTACAGGCAAAGCCCAAATCAGAAGTGTAACGGTGGAAATCTAAAAAGATTATATAATACTTACTTAATGAACAAAAATGACAGCATCGAATATCCTCTAATATCCTCTATATGCATATTCTAGTTTATTTTGGATTTAATAAAGAAAAATCTAAAAATGTCTAGGTCAAGTCACTACCTCAACATGAGTTTCATCAATCTTCCTTTTCTGGTGACGGGTCATTTTCAAGCTTGATACCTGCCCAGATCACAGTTGATAAGGAAAGAAAAATTACTAACTTCCAGGGATCTTGATTACAAAACATTTGACCTTCAAATAATATATTTCATAAATTGAAATTGTGCTTATTAAGGTTGGAAATATATTCCAACACCAATAAATACGTGGGACACATTTCAAAAACTGCCAACCAAACAAGAAAAATGAAAATTATATGGAAAAGAACAAACATTATTAACATGCTCATTACTCATCCATGCATATAAATCGTATTCAAAACATTAAACGGATAAACATATAATGAATATACCTTCTCTTCAATCTTCTCATCCACATCAGTCTCAACAGAATCCAGCTTGAGTTGTTCAAGCTTGACCCACTCATCAAGTCGTCTATTGACTGCATTCCAATCACAAGATTGCAAGCTCCGAGTTTAAGGCATTGCCTTATTCAAAAAATAATTTTGGCACATTCCAAAAAAAATACAAAAACTAGTTTCAAGTTCAAAGCGAATACATCCAAAAGCTCAGTTTTCAATTGAATTACTAATTTTTGCATCTAGATTGTATGACTTCAACATGCACATCAAACACAAGAGTTGGGTCATACATTTTTGGGAGGTTTAAAACTTCTGTGGTCCATATTTTTACATGAAAATGAATTTTGCATAAAGACTGCAAGGACAGATATGAAAAAACTGATGATTGAGAGTGCCCTTTGTGACCCTCAAAAAAATAAGATTCATGATAAGCAATAGAAATTTTGCACCTAGGTAAAACTAAAAACCCAGATATTGAAAAGAGGCATAAAGTATAAACCAATAAATTTGTGCAGCTAATTCACGGATGCTTTAACAAAACAACATCAACCTCCATTTCAGATTTAAACACTAATTAGCCTTGCGTTATTAAATTATAAAGGAATGAGATTTTAGCTTTAAAGATTCAGCTTTATATAGATATATTTTACTCCAAAAAATATTAATAAGACACCTCCTAGCCAATCCACAGCTGCAGAAGCTTTAGTCATATAGTGATCTTCATTCAAATGCAAAATCCATGCCAAACTCAGGAGTTAAACAAAGGACGATCCACAAACTACAATAAGTGGCAGATCTACTTGATTAATCTACAAATCATGTTAAACATGCAATGTGCATGAACAAACAAATGTCAAAGCACCATTATAAATTTAAAAGAGACCAGAGATAGCAACTAACACTCTTATATTCATTATGAACAGGATATATACATGAACACACAAAATTAGACTTAGAAGCTAAATTGTTTTATCCATGTAGGCCAATTACTGAGAAGGATTGTATAGCATTGAAAATGTGTTACAGATGTTGTATTTGTGTGTCTTACACATTTCTGCCTCAAATTGAGGAGATGAGGTAAATGCAAGTCAAATCAGTTACAAGAATGAACAGTTATAAAGACAGTTATGTTATGAACATTTCAATTTCCTTGGCCATTTTCTGGACTGGAAGGTGAAGTGGCATTGGATGACATGAACAGTGAAACCCATGGATGATGTGGTTCCTCAGTTAGCGCTTGTGGAACCCATTGTGCTGACATTTTTCAAGTTTTTGTTTTTTCCTACATTTTTTAAGAAATGAACTCTCTTGTTTTGTTTTAAAGTTTTTGTTTTGTTTTCATTATTCTAGGTATCTATAACACTTGCTCAATTTTTTAAAATGAATTAAGTTATATATTTTTTTCATTTGTTTCAATTCCTCAAATGTGTTGTTTATTGAACTTGTTGTCTTAGGTATTACAAAGGGTTCAATTCTAGCTCCATGAGCTAACCCCACTTCAAAAACAAACCCAAACTCTTCCCTTTGGAAATATGTTGAAATGGTACAGAAACTTTTAGGTGGTGGGGATTATGTTTGGATTTGTAGTGAAGGTAATGTTAGATATTTGAGCTCATACAATTGAGTGAAAAGGAATTTGTACAAGATCTCTATACGAGGTATCAAAGTTTGTCCAGGCAAAGATGGTAACAACATTTCAAAATTACAAGTCTTGGCAAATATTGATAAGCAAGAAAAAGCAGATCAAGCAATAGGTCGTAAATTACATTATCCTTTATTAAAGAGAGGATCTCGAGGGATGAAGCCCCCTCCACCACCTTGTCATTTTCAACCTTTGAAGAGCCACCCATTTTTGTCCACACCTAAAAACCAACCTATGGCCTATACATATAAGAGATCAAAGGGACCATTAGAAATGGCATTTCCTAATAAGTCTCGAGAGATTGTCGATCAACACATAGCAAGATGTGTCTATGTAGATAGATTGGCATTCAATATTGTTCACTCACCAAATTGGCAACAAACGATGAAAGCAATTAGTGAGGCTCCAAAAGGGTACAAAGGCCTAGGTTATGAGAAGGTGTGTAGCACCTTACTAGAAAAAGAGGTGAAGTTTGTAGAGGAGTCCTTAAAGCCCATAGGGGATTCATGGGCCAAAATGAGGGTGTCCATCGTTTTTAATGGATGGAAAGATTCAAGAAATCGGCCATTGATCAATATAAATACAATGTCCCCTAAAGGGGCAATGTTTTTGAAAGCAATCAACTGTGAAGTGTTGGCAATATGTTGTCATTGATGTCAAAAGAGGATCAGATGGATGGATCTAATCCTAAAGCAGAGTGTTGGCATTAATGTTGTGTCATTGATACAAAGGAGAACTTAGCATGATGGTATTAAAGCTTTTAGGTTTTGACCATGCAAAAGGTTTTGGCATTCCTGATAGATTGATTGATTGTGTGCTCAAGTGATGTACCTGTATGTGTATGATGATCTCTGAGGCAGACAAAGAATGTACTATTAGAGAGAGGAAAAGTATGTTGATGTAATGTCCCCTTTTTAGCGTGACCATGACTATGGATGGTTTAGCCTATTCCTAACCCTCGTAGGCTAGAGCAGATGGTTAGGGGGTCTTATTTGGCAGTATTCAGTATGGCTTCCCCTCCAGTGATCAGTGAGAGTTCAGGTCTAACCTTCATTGGACTCAATTTGTAAGTGTCTATTTCAAGACAATCAGGGTTTCTATCTATAGCAGGGCACCTGAACAAGCTTCATTTGCAGCGCCAATCCTTTACACCATTGGTTTGATCATATAAATTAGTGGTTGATAAAGAGGGGCCCTTACTATTTTTAGTAAGGCAGTTGGAGGCGCAATGGATGCAGTGATTAACTCCTTGGTTCAAACGGCTCATAAAACAGACAATTATTCTAAGAGTTATTAATTTTTAAAGTGACTAAGGAATAATTAAAATATTTAAATGGTATTATAATAATAAAGTCACTTTAATTTTATAAAGTGCTTTAAGTGAAAAATTAAAGTGGGAAATATATCTTTTATCCCACATTAGCAAGGAAAGTGTTTGAGCTCTCATAAGAAAAAAATTAAAGAAACCTAAGAGCTCATTCTTTTGCATCCAGGAATTGATATTTGTTTGATATTATTATTTGGTGAAGGAGCCAACTAGGGTTTCTACCATTTCCAGCCATTGGGAATGAAA
>VDFB02032092.1:0-34088 GCA_007258455.2 Sequoia sempervirens
TGTTATCTATGTGTTATGCTATTGGAACCCACTGGGTGATTATTTTGTGCTTCGTCTATATATACATTGAGCAAGTACCCTTGGCGTGCATTGAATGGTTACAAGTGTAGGGTTATTTCTCAACCTAGTTACATAGGTTTGAGTTATTCCCCAACAATGGTTAATTTAGAGATGAAACATTGAACCTCCCTATCCATTTCCTAATCGTACTCAAATCAAGGATGATGTGTATGTTTGACCTCATCTGAACCTAGAATCGAGTTAGAATTTTTTTGGAATCCTTATGTGTCATGAATCACTAGTGAATGCCTGATTTAAATAATGGTTTAAAATCTAGGTTTTTCGTAAACAAAATATTATGAATTTAAATTATTATTATATTGGTTAGTAAAATATTCTTTATGTTTTAGGAAAAGGGAAAAATAGAATGAAGGTAGACAATAATTTAAGTTATTATTTAATCAAATTACAAAATTCCTTGAGTTGGGAATTACGGATTATGTTGATTTGAAAAATCTTATTTAAACTTTGAATTCCATAAATTTAAATGAACATATGCTTATATGGATTTAAATCATTAATTTAAATTATATATGTTATTTTGAAATTGATCGATGTGCCTATTTTGGTTTTGAGGAAAATGGGAATTAAGGAAATAGAAAATAAATTTTATATTACTTTAATTCTAGACATTGATTGACGTGTTTATTTTGATGTGTCTATTGGTGCATTAGTAAGTTCTTTGACATATATTATTGTGATTATTTTATTATATTATATATTTCTATCCTTGTTAAGTTTCCATTTGAGATTGTCATGGTGGTTTTTAGGAGTTTCTCCTTGGCACTTTAGAGGTATTCCTAGCTTAAGGCTAGAACAAGATACAATTTCGGTTTGAGGAATTGGTTATCTTTTGTACTCTCTTGGGAGAGTACTTAGTGTTTGAATCCTATAGTGGTTGTTGGTTTCCTTTTTGATCATGATTGCATGATATTATTGGGTTGTTTAACCCTTAGGTGGTTCATAGTTGAGCATTGTGATAGTGGAAAATCTAAGTTTTCCTCTTATGATTAGTGTTCAATTGCTTCCTTAGTGGTCATGATGTGATTTTTGGGGTTGCTAAGCCTCATTGTTTGGGAGTGCTTATGTCTTTCAGAGGTAGTTTCCTAGATTCTTTTCTCTAATAACCCATATTTTGATCCTAGTTTCATGTTGAGAAGCTAGTGTACTTAGGAAATCCTTACTTTTCCTAAGTGGCACTTGAGGGAGAACCTCACAAAGTGTGCCATATTTGGAAGTGAGACATTCTCTTTGTGAGAATGGAATTGAGGTAGTGTTGCCTCTAGACTTGTGTGGTTGTTGGACCCAGTAGTTGGTTCTTGCCATTGGTTGCAGTTGTATCTAGTGAAGGTAGTATGGTGATCTCTAAGGTGATTGTGCACCTAGTGACAGCTGGTCACTTAGCTTGTGGACCTCTAGATTTGTGTGTTGTGTGTTTGATGCCTAGATTTGGTGAGATTCTAAAGGAGTGATCTTGTGAGCATGATGTGTTTGAAGGATCATGTACTAGGTGTACCTATCCTTGCTTCATACAGGCTTCCATGAGTAAGCCCGATTTTAGTTTTAGCTTCAATGTTTCCTTGTGATTGTTGTGATGATTATTTTATGGCTCTAAATAGTGTGTATGAACCACCACATGTTCGACATGAGGTTCCTCAACATTTCAATTGTTGGAATTTTGTATATTTGTATGCTTGGTTTATCAATATGCTTTAGTTCAATGATGTGCATTATATATGCTATGATGAAAGTGAATGTGGTTATTGATGTTCAAGAAATGATTTATATGACATATATATGGATTTTATTTATGCTTTATGATATTGGACCATGTTGGGTGATTATGTTCAATTTTATATACATTGAGAAGGTACATCCTTGGTGTTCGTTGAATGGTTATAGGTACAGGGTTATTTCTCCACTTAGCTATATAGGTTTGAGTTATTCCCTAATGGTGGTTAATTTGAAGATTTCACATTGGGCCTCCCTATCCATTGCAAAATCATACTCAAATTAAGTATGGTATGTGTCATGTTTGAACCCACTGAGTTAGAAGTTATTCTAAAATCCCTATGTGTCGTGAATCACCAATGAATTCCTAATTTAATTAATTGTTCAAATTTAATGTTTTTTGTAAATAAAGTATTAGGAATTTAAATTATTATTATATTGGTTATTAAAATATTCTTTTTGTTTTGGGAAAGGGGAAAAATAGAATGAAGGTAGAAAAGAAGTTACGCTATTGTTTAATCAAATTGCAAAATTCCTTGGGTTGGGAATTATAGGTTATGTTGATTTAAATATCTTGTTTGAATTTTCAATTTAAAATTAAATGAACATATGCTTATATGGATTTAAATCATGAATTTAAATGAATATGTTATTTAGAAATTGATTGATGTGTCTATTTGAGTTTTGAGGAAAATGGGAATTAAGGAAATAGAAAAAGAATTTAATATTTTTAATTTGAAATTGGAAAAATGGTAAATAGGGAAAAAGCATTTTATTTTCATTTTATGTTTTATTTGTGAAGAAATTTGAGAGAGAGAAACCCTCTTTTGGGAAAATTGGGGATTTGTTGGTTGGGTGAGCATTTGGTGTCAAAATTCAACTGTCATAACCATTTAAGAACTAAATGTTATTTTATACATATGTTAATTGGTTGATAATAAAAAAAATTAAGTTTAATTTTAACCAAATAAATAAAAATAATAATATTAAGATTTAAAATAACTATCAATTGTTCCTTAAATCCAAATGTAAGACTACTACTAGTCATAGAAAATAATAAATACTATTTCTAATTGAATTCTTGACTCAGCTCCAATCGTGGCATTTAGATTGATTATAAAACTTTAGTGTATCAAGGCACCAATGAAAGATATGGGAAATCACCAATTCCTTGGAGAATTAGTCTATTCTTGCTAGTGATAAATAAGGAGAAAACCATAGATATCACTACTCATGAGGGAACTAAACTTTTGAGTTTTTAAATACTGTTATAAACTACATTTCCATAGCTAGGATTGGACTAGGGAGGGTAGAAGTAGAAGCTTAGCATTCTCCTTCAAGAATGCATGTATTAGAACTAGAGTAAAATTAAATTCCACTCTTCTTCATCACCAAGAATGTTTCCAGTTTGAAGAAGAAAGGAAGCGAGGTTGTGGACTATACAAAGAACACATATTTATAGCCTTTGGGAAAAGAGGTGAAGCATCCATACACACTAGAGGAGCTAATTGCAGTGAGAGCATTGTTGGAAATCAGTGTTGTCATTGATGTCAAATGAGATATTGAATGATGTACATACTATGGATATAGTCATTATGATACTATATTAGTTGGTGCATGTCTGTAGAGTTGTATAAGGAAGAATAATGTTTAGTATGGTAACTAAGTGTGATATAGAGGATGATACTATTGTTTTTATATGCCTACAATGTGTTTACATTGATATAATCTTAATTTGATGTAATGTGTATAGATATATGTTGCAAAAGTTTTAGTAAGACACTCATAGGGTAGACTCTAAGGAAAAGTCATGGTATGTTGATCCACATTCTTCTATAGAGAAATATTTATTCTTGTGGTTATAAAGAAAATATGATTGAGTTATGAAGGAGCTACATCCAAGAAATCAAGTCATCACACCTTCCACAATGAAAGTTGCATGTAACAGTGTTCTAGTCTGTGCTTTGGCTAAGTATTGTATTGATAAATACATACTAGAATGTTCTACATTCCTCAAGAATTGAAGTATATACCTTATAGGTTTGTGAACATATTAAATAGGGTCCAAAGCATACTACTTAGCAGTATCAACTAATGTGGTGGTATGCAAGTTCAGTTTTTGAAAATAGTAAGCTACAATTTGTTTGGAATGCTTTACTCCTACTATTTTAGTATGTCTCTTCACTTGTACTAGCATAAGATGATCAGTCTCTTTAGGAGAAGTTTGAGGAGATATTGTGCATGAACTACAGTTCTTGTATATTGATTTCCATGATGGTTTTGGTCTCTCCTCGACAGTTTAAAGTTGAATAGATGGAAGTTTTGGTGATGTGGTCATTAATTGGGTCAACAGACTTATCTCCTTCATTAATGGTTGATCCTAATTAGTTAATTATATTTTGGAGAATGTGTTATGATGTGTTTAGGTCTTGTAATACCATGATATTATCCACAATTCTTTGTCTTACAAATATTACACCAAATTGGAGATTACTAGTGAGATATAAAGTGTTTCTTCTAAAGGTTATCTTGGAGTTGACCTATAAATTTTCTAAGTTGCTACGGAGGATATATAAAGAAGATCAAATTCATTTATGAAAGTGGTGATTGATAAAAAAAAAGAGTGAAAAAGATGAAATGTTTGAAATTAGTGTGAAGGGCTAATTGTGTAAAATAGTGACTGCAACATCAACATGTGTTAGATGCTTCTTCATAGAAATTCATAATCAATTTTCTCAATCAAATTTTTATGTATCCTACTATGAGACAATGAGTCTCATCAGGTCCTTTGTATTCCTTAGTATGCAAGTCCACAGGCAGTGAGCCTTAAAACATTGTAATTCTCATTAGCAGTGAGCTACATATATTGTCAGTTAATCCTCACTATGTTTTTTCCCTCATTGGGTTTTCCATGTAAAAATCCTAGTGTCTTTATGTGATGCATGTTTTCCCTTCTATTCTTTTCAGTTAATGTGATGTGTTGTTAATCTACAAATGGAATGGTTAATTTTTAATATATGTTGATTCACCCCACCCCTCAACACATCATTGTGTTCAACAAGCACATGGAGAGAGAAAATATGAATATACTTGTTATTATTCTAGCAAAATAAAATAAATGGGACCACTAATGTACTTGTTGTGAGTGCATAGCATAGGTAGAGTGTGTAGAGGACTAGAGGAGTTCAATACTAGGAGTGACAAGATTTGTAAGTAAGTATTATTTTTGTGGTTGTGAGCCCTCAATCTTTTTATGGTTACTACTACACATGCAACAAGTTTGGTCATAGGGTTGTTGATTGTAGTTCTAATGTGATAAGAAGCATTTTTTTTGCAAGATTGCAATAAACCAGAACACATTGGTAGATCATGCAAGGGAAAGAGTGTAAGATCTACTCTTCAAAAGAAGCCTATCATTAGTCAACAAAGGAAGGAGATGAGAAAATTTTGGCAAAAGAAGGAAGAAAGTGAAATGAAAATGATTATGTCCCTAAGCATGGTGCAGATGAGTCCTCCGGTAACTAAAAAGGGTGTATTATTTCAGGGGGAGGTGCAATTGCAAATCCTGTCAAAAACTTGAAATTTATGAGATGTTGAAACCTTTAGCATAATGGTAAATAGTGAAATGGACTTGGTTGGTCATGTTTTCAGAGCAATCACACCTTCTACAAAAGTGTCTTGAAGGATTATGGTGCTATGTGATATCACAGACAATAAAAAGTTGTTGATGTCAAGAACTAAGAAAGGAGTTTATTATAGAACAATTAGGGTTGGTATGAAGTGTATTTAATCTCAAATTGATCTCATTTGAATATATCAAGTGTATGCAAGTGCTAAGGAAGGAGAGAAGAAAAATTTATGTGCATTGCAAAGAAAACCCTAACAAAAAATTTTATAGGTATTTTTCTAGCATTTTTTACAAAACCCTAGCATCAGAAAGTGCTATCATGGCTACACTAATTGTCATTGATGTTACTGAAAGGACACAACCCAAATACAAGAAATTTACATTCAAAGTAATGGAGGTAGAAAAAGATGACACATTTTCAAAAGTTTCAATGGGAATTGTGTATTGCGAAGAAATAAGAATTTACATTCATGCTTAGTTGAATGAAATTAAACATACCTCTTTGTTTGAAATGGTTCAGCATGAGCTACTAAATGAGAATGGATGATAGAAATTGGAGTACGGGAGTATTGTTGCAAAATGGTTGGACATCTGGAAAGACTTTCCAGACTTCTGTAAAAGCGAGGAATGGGTTAGAATAATCTTGAACCATATTCATGATTATTTTATTTGGTTATACAAACCCTACTTGATCACAAAGGATGTTATTAGAGTAGTTGTTGGCCTTTGTGCCTCCAGACCAAATCCAATGTGGAAATCTATAAAGAATGAAATTATTATGGAACTCACTGGTTCTAAGTTTGATAAGAGAACACTATCAATAAAAGATATAATTGATTTCAGTGACCGGTATGAATTAATGGGAATTACATACAAAAAATATTTCACAAATAAGGAAGGTTCTACCATCGCCACAAAAATTTACACCGCATTATTAATTGGTGAAGGAAAAATCCATTGTTGACCTATGTGAGCTGTTGAGAGAACAATTGATGGAGAACCTGAAAAGAACAAAGGAAACTGATACAGAGGAAAATCTACGTAAAAATAAATGGAATCTCAAGAACAATAACAATGTGGTTTGACAATAGTAAACACAAGATCCTTGGTCTTTCAAAGGTAACACCAAATTATACCCCGCAGCTTATTAAAAAAAAAACTTGGTTCTTTAGACACAAACACACATAAAGAATCCAAACCCACCCATCTTTTACTCACACTCAAGAATTTAATATCTTAAATACACTCTAGATACTCCCTTCAAACTGTTCTTGACAGTGGTTAAACCCAAAACAAAGTAATTCAAATAAACCCTAAAAAAGACTAAGGGTTGCACAGTAAAAAACAACAAAGAATAGGAATGTCGTCAATAACTCATGCCAACCAATGAATCAACACCCATTTTTTAGTGAGAAAATTCATATAGGACTACAGAAAATCAGTTCCAAATTTCAGAATTTTTCACCTTTGGAAATTAAAGTTATGGGCATTGGAAGCTCATGGGAAACCCTAGGCCTAAAAATAAACTATCAACACAATTTTGATCATAACTTATTCAACTTAGCATAAAATTCAACCAAACCACTTGCATTGGAAAAAAAAAATGTCTTGATCTAACTTTTCATCAACTTGCATTCATGTCCACTAGCTATGCAAATCTATCCAAGGTCATTCTTTAACTTTTTTTGCAGAAAATTCACAGTTTTTTGTATTATTTTTGCTATATCTTGCTTAAAAAATAATGAAATCACACAAAACTAGAAGCATTAGATTCTAAAAACAAAACTTCATCTTCCCATGCATACTCAAACCTAACATGGCTCCATACAAGGTCGTACAAGCTTGTTTTCAAGTTGTAACTACAAAAAATTGTCATTAAAATGTCAAGAAAACAAGGTATTTTAACCAAAAATGCCTCCATAGCCTCTTGGAGCGTGTATCCTCATTCATTCCATGTGAAATAACTTCCAAAATAGTTACAATTAGATTTTATGTCTTTTTTCCTTCAAAACCTAATGCCAATTACATCAAACTTGCAAAAATATGCACTTTTTGTGCAACTTTTAACCCTATACCACACCTAGGCTAGAAAACATTACAAAAGATTATATATAGGATTTTCTAATACCATTTTTTGATATTTTCTTGACATACAAATAGGAATCATAGAAAAAAATAGTCCTTAAAACATCAACTAGATCTCTTGAACCTTCAAGAACAACATTAAGGTGGTGCTCCTGCATCATACTCCCTGGGGAAAAGAAATTTGAGTTCCATCTCAAATGATGGTCTAATTTTCTTTCTCTTCTTCCAATTGTGTTGCATGCTTAGCTATTATTTGAACTCCTCTTAACTCAATGGAATCTCAAGAACAATAACAATGTGGTTTGACAACAGTAAACACAAGATCCTTGGTCTTTCAAAGGTAATACAAAATTATACCTTGCAACTTATTAAAAAAAAACTTGGTTCTTTAGACAAAAACCCACAAAAAGAATCCAAACCCACCCATCTTTTAAACACACTTAGGCCTTAAATCTCTTGAACACACTCTAGATACTCCCTTCAAACTATTCTTGGCAGTGGTTAAACCCAAAACAAAGCAATTCAAATTAACCCTCAATAAGACTAAGGGTTGCATAGTCAAAAACAAAAAAGAATAGGATTGTCCTCAATAACTCATGCCAACCAATGAATCAGAACCCATCCTTTTGTGATAAAATACATATATTCCTACAAAAAATTAGTTCCAAATTTCAAAAAAAATCACCATTGGAAATGAAAGTTATGGGCGTTGGAAGCTCATGGGAAACCCTAGGCCTAAAAATAGATTGTCAACACCATTTTGATCATAACTTATTCAAATCAGCATGAAATTCAACCAAAACACTTACATTGGAAACAAAAAACAGAAATATAACTTTCCATCAACTTTCCTTCACATCCATTGGCTGTACAGAGCTATACAAGGTCATTCTTTAACCTTTTTTTTGTAGAAAATTCATTGTTTTTTGCATTGCTTTTGCTATATCTTATTTTAAACATAAAAAAATCACACCAAAATAGAAGCATTAGATTCTAAAAATAAAAATCCATCTTCCCATGCATACTCCTACCTAACATGGCTCCATATAAGACTATACAAATTTGTTTTTAGGTTGTAACTACAGAAAATTGTCATAAAAATGTCAAGAAAACAAGGTATTTTCACCAAAAACACTTCCACAGCCTCTTGGAGCATGTATCATCATTCATTCCATGTGAACTAACTTCCAAAATAGTTACAATTTGATTTTATGTCTTTTTTTCCTTCAAAACCTAATGCCAATTACATCAAACTTGCAAAAATATACACTTTTTGTGCAACTTTTAACCCTATACCACACCTAGGCTAGAAAACATTACAAAAGATTATATATATGGTTTTCTAATACCATTTTTTGATCTTTTCTTGAAATACAACGAGGAATCAGAACAAAATAGTCCTTAAAACATCAACTAGGTCTCTTGGACCTTCAAGAACAACATTCAGGTGATGCTCCTACATCAAAAACCAAGTACAACTTCAAGTTTGGTTCTTTGATCATATGTCTTACTTTTTCTTCCTAAATGAATTACCTAGCTTCAAAAGAAAATATTGGGATAAATTCACTTTGATAGCCACACAAATCAAGAAGCATATGGATAGTTTTCAAGATGAGCAATCATATACTACCATATACTGGGGTTTCTTTAAAAATTTGCAAACAAAGTTGTAGGGGAGATATAGGATTCCATCTAGTTTTTTCATAAGTATGAAAATGAGATAAATTTTATGGTAACAATGATCATTTTTTTTATAGAAGTAGTAGAACCTAGAACTATATGGATATTTGAGCTACCTTATGAGGTTGACAATGAATTGTACAAAGTTACATAGATATTCTATTGTCAAGACCTAAGGATCCTAAAATCAAAAGATTTGGTACATATAGAGAGATCATGGATGAAATTTACCAAAACGAAAGAGAAGAAACTAGTGAAAATAAAGTTGAAAAAATATTGAAGGAGATGGGTGCCCTAGGTTACTCAAAAATTAAAAGAAAATAGAAGCTTTACAAAATATTGGGTACCTCTCCAAATAGTACATGTGATGTTCTTGTGAAGGCTTCCAAATCTAAATCTACTCTTCTAGAAGTGAGTCCTAGTCCAAGGAGATCTACTAGATCCTCTCCTATTGTTATATTTGCTCCACTGCCTTCTTAATCCACTCAAACAACTGATAGTAAAATAAAGGCTACATCTCAAATCACTTCAAAGAAAAATGCCACTAAAGCTAGGCATGTTAGGCCTAAAAAGACAAAAAGAGAAGTAAAATGAGAAAGATTTAGGCGTTGTTGACGAGATTCATGAATGAAGATAATAGTGATATTTTTCAAGATACAAAAGAGAAGGTTGCTGAGAAGCAAGATGCTTCTATGGGTAAAGGTCAAAGTTTCTCATCTTCAGATTCACTCAAAGACCTATTGTCTTTGTAAATGTTGTTGGATGTTTTTGATATGTGGTTGTCATTGATTTCAACACTATTTGAATTAATGTCATTAGAGGCTATATATGTCGAGGATATTGAGAAAATTGTAATAAAATAAGTTGCAAATTGTCAGTGGTGAAGTGAAGTTTATTCTATTGGTTAGCTTAGTACATTGATGATCAAAAGTTTTGGATTAAAGGGTTTATTGTTGAGTATATCTATTTTATCCACATTAAGTTTTAGAGATCCACGTGAAGATTTGATTGAGTTATGAGCAATTGTGTTCTGACAGTCATTTTGTTGCTTCAGTTGGTGTTCCTGAATGAAGATGATGTGATTCTAGTAAGTTCAATTTTTGTGGATCCTTCTATGGTGATTCATGATTCTTGAGGATGTTTCTAGATCATGCTCTATCTGTGTTGCATGTCTGCATTGATCATTATGCTTGCAATTAGATATTTTCTCTTGTGTGTTCATGTTCTTCATGTTCTTGGCCGACAGGGTGTTGTAGCATGTTGTGGATCTTCGAGGAATAATTTTTGAAGGCGTTTCATGTTCAAGGATTTTTTTTGGGTCTTCATTATGTTCTAGTTGACATTGGTTGATTCACATTGAAAATTATTTATTCTTTTAGGCCGATAGTTTGCATATGTTTTATTATTTTGAAGCCAACATGGAGATGATATTATTCTTAGTTGCCGATATATATAAGCCATTGTTTATATCATTTGAAGGTGTGAATGTACGAAGTGTGCAAGTCCTATGCGTGAATAATGTTCTAATATTTTGAAGGTAGAGACAGAGTGTGAAGAAATTTGAAGAAGAGTGAGTAGAGTTTATGTGTTTAACCGGAACTATAATCAGGCATTAGCAGATGCTATTTTCTCAATTCAAAATCATGTCGATGTAATCTAAATGTTTATGTAAGATAGTGTGTCTCCTTTTGGACAGTAAGCCTTTTTGTATTTGAGCAGTGAGCTTTAGGAAGTGTGCCCGAATGCAAGTGCATTCCCCATTTATTTTTCTTTATACTTTTAATGGGGTATAATCTTGTGGACTAACCTCCACCGTGGTTTTTCCCCTAACAATTTTTCCATGTAAAAAATCTTGGTGTTATGTGTATTTCTGATGCGTTGATGGTTTATTCTTTCATGATTATTTATCAGATCTAAGAATAAAGTTAATAAGTTTAATAAGTTTTAATTTTTGAGACAATTGATTCACCCCCCCTCTCAGTTGTCTACCCTTGTGTTGCCAACAATTGGTATCAAAGCAGGTTCCTCGTAACAAGTTTGATAGCTTGAGGTGATCCGAGATGGTGAAATACAAGAAGGATAGTCTAAGATTTGATGGAACTAATTATTCTCTGTGGAAGGCTCGAATGGAGTGTCATCTGAGATACATTGGTAAACCCTTCTAGAATATTGCAAGGAATAGGTATATCATCCCAGAAAATGGTCCTTCTATTGTTCTTAAGATTAAGGATGTCGAGTACAATATCAAGGCCAAGGAGGCATTATTGAGTGCTCTGACTGATTCTGAGATGAAAAATGTTATGGATCTAAAGACTGCTTATGAGATATGGAAAAAGTTGGAAACTTTGTATGAAGGTGATGCACATGTGAAGGTTTCTAAGCTGCAAAGCCTGAAAGGGAAATATGAAATGTTGAGAATGGGTGATGATGAGAACATTACTTCTTTCATGCAGAGAGTGAATGAAACTGTGTAGTATCGTATGTGTACAGGAAATATTGATGAATTCATAAATTGTTACAAGTGTTTTATCCTGCTTCATCGTATACAAAGCCAAACTTATTATTGAGGATCCGACTATGACAAATGTAACCGAAGACATGTTGATTGGTAAGTTTAGCTGAAAGTTAAGTGAGTTTGTGATGCTCTTCCCAAGATAGAATCTGTGATTCAAAGCTACTACTCCCGGAAGGATAAAACAAAGATATGATCCGAGAAAGTTCTTCTAGAAAGAGGTCTATATGAGGAGGAAAGAAGAGAAAAATTGATGAGCTTGAAGAAGTTGGTTGAGGTGTCAGAGGAGAAGGTAAGTATAAAGGGAAATTTCCTATTAAATGTTTTTCTTGCAATAAGATAGGCTGGCTTTTTGATCAAGATGTTTAGAAAGAGGTCTTGCCTAAGACCCAATGTCTAGATTCCAAAGAAAGTGTTATTAAAGGATGATGAAGGTGTATGATGATGAATGTGATAAGAAATGTAAGTGAAGATGAATGGGTATTTATTGCTATCAAGGAAAATGATCTTGTAGCTACTGAATCTAATAGTTTCTCAAATGTGGAGAAAGCTCTAGCAGCTAGAGTTGAAGAAAAAGATGAATGGGTGATTGACAGTGGAGGCTCTCATCACATGACAAGTGATAAAAGAAAATTTGTGAGCATAGAAAAGTATGATGGCAGTGTTGTAAGATTTGGTGATGACAAAGCTAGTGTAATCTGTGGCAGAGGATCCATTTCCCTTGATGGTAAGAATAATACTGATGTTCTATATGTGGAAGGTTTGAAGCACAATCTCTTAAGTGTTGGACAGATGGTTGACAAGGGATACAATCTTCAATTCAAGAATGGAAAGTGTAGAATATTGGGGAGTTCCTGAAATGTGATTGCTTCATGTACAAAAACAAAAGGTAACATCTTTCACCTGAATGCTACTGGTAAAAGTTGTCTGATTACTCAAGTTGATGAAAGTTGGTTGTGGCATAGGAGAATGTGTCATGTAAACTTTGACAATATTATCAAGATAAATTCTACTTAGGCAATGAGAGATCTTCCTAAGTTGGTAAAGTCTACTAATACTATATGCAAGGAATGTCAGGTAGGGAAGAAAACTAGAATTTCATTTAGGAGAAAACAACATTGTTCAAATAAAGTGTTGGAGCTTGTTCATACTAATTTGTGTGGTCCTTCTAGAATAAAAATTTTACAAGGAGATAGGTACTTCATGTTACTTATTGATGATTACTCTATATTGATGTGGGTTACTTTCTTAAGGGAAAAAACTAAAGCTCTAGAGAAATGCAATATTTTTAAGGCTATGGTTAAGACAAAGACGGGTCTGAAGATTAAATGTCTGAGATCAGATCGAGATGGTGAATTCACTTCCCATGAGTTTAATTCTTTTTGTGAAGAGCATGGGATAAAGAGAAAATTATTTTCCCCACGGACCCCTCAGCAAAATGGAGTTGTGGAAAGGAAGAACAGGACAATTCAAGATGTTGCTAGGACTATGATGCTAGAAGGAAATGTTTCACATATCTATTGGAGAGAAGTTGTGAGTACTATTGTTTACACCCTCAACCAGGTACAAATCAAAGGTGATACCGATAAGACCCCTTTTGAGCTATGGTCTGGTAATAAGCCTACTGTTAGATATTTCAAAATATTTGGGAGTAAATGCTATATCAAAAGAGATGAAGATATAGGAAATTTTGATGCTAGAAGTGATGAAGGAATCTTTCTTGGTTATTCTACTAAGAGTAAGGCCTACCGTTGCTACAACAAGAGATTGAGGAAAGTAGTTGAAAGTGCTAATGTCAAGATTGATGAAGACACAACTAGACCATCCAGAACCCGTGGATATGATTTAGACGATCAAAATAATAGTTTAGTTACAAGAAAGAAAGTTTAGACTTCAAATCAAGTTCAAATCATTTCGGTGAATCAAGGAAATCAAGAGGCAGGAACTAGTGAAAGTGCAAAAGAGAGATCACAAGAGCCATAAATTCAAGAATATCCTAAGACTCCAAGGTATGTAGACAAAATTATTCAGAAGATCAGATCATAGGTAATAAGAACAAAGGTGTTCAAAATAGGAGAAAAATTACAAAAGAATATTGTTTGATTTCAAAGACAGCCTAATAGTGTCAATTAAGCATCCAAAGATGAACATTGGGTGGAAGCAATGAAAGAAGAACTACAACAGATTGAGAAGAATAATACATGGATTCTTGTTCCTAGACCTAAGGACAAAAATCTAATTGGACTAAATGGGTCTTTAGAAACAAACTAAATGAGCAAAGTGAAGTTGTTAGAAACAAATCAAGACTGGTGTGTAAAGGATATTCTCAGATGGAAGGAATTGACTTTGAAGAAACTTTTTCCCCTATTGCTAGGATTGAGCTGTGAGACTATTTCTTGCTTATGTTCCTTACAAAAACTACAAGGTTTATTAGATGGATGTCAAGTCATCATTTCTAAATGGTGAATTGGAAGAAGAAGTGTTTATTGAGCAACCTGATGGATTTCAATTGACTGATCAAAGAGATATGGTCTGCTAGTTGAAGAAAGCATTGTATGGACTTAAGCAAGCCCCAAGAGCATGGTATGCCAGATTGGACAAGTATTTGTTGAAGCTTGGATTTAATAAAGGTACTACTGATAGTAACTTGTATTTCAAGATTGATCATGATAAAGATTTGATTGTTGAAGTATTTGTTGATATCATTTTTGGAGGAGATGATAGTTTGTGCATGAAGTTTGCTGATGATATGTAGAATGAGTTTGAAATGTCTATGATTGGAGAAATGAAATTCTTTTTGGGATTGCAAATTACTCAGCTAGATAAAGGAATCTTTATATCTCAGTCCAAGTATGTGAAAGAATTGCTAAAGAAGTTTGGTATGGAAGATTCAAATCCAGTTGGTACACCTATGGTGACTAGATGCAAGTTGACACAAGATGAGGATTCTCCAAAAGAAAATTAGACTAGATACAAATCGATGATTGGTGGATTTCTCTATTTGACTCAAACTAGACCTGATATCATGAATGTTGTATGCATTGTTGCAAGATTTCAAGCTGATCCTAAGGAATATCATGTGACTGTTGTGAAGAGGATTTTCAGATACTTGAAGGGGACAATTGATTTTGGCCTATGGTAACCTAAAGATGATGACCTTACTTTGAGTGCTTTTACTGATGTTGATTGGGTAGGTGATGTGAATGACAGAAAGAGTACTAGTGGTGGTGTATTTTTCTTAGGTAAGAAGTTGATTTCATGGTTAAGAAGAAGAATGCCATTTCTTTATCTACTGTAGAGGCAAAATACATTGTTGTTGCTAATAATTTTTTGGATGAAGCAAATGTTGAAAGATATCAGAGTTGTGTATGATGAACCTATTGCTATATTCTATGATAATTCAATTGCAATTAACATTTCTAAGAATCTAGTGCTACATTCAAAGACCAAGCACGTATCTATTAAGTTTCACTTTTTGAGAGAGAAAATGAGTGAAAAGGAAGTCAAATTGGATTATGTTCCTACCAAGGAACAGATTACAGATATCTTTACCAAGCCTTTGCTTAAGGATACTTTTGAGTATCTCAGAGGGAAGCTAGGGGTGATTACCCCTCCAAATCAAAACTAAGATGCATTGACTTGCATCAGTTTGTGCATTTCATAGTCATATCTTGATCTGGATTGGTGTTGTGGTGGCTGCTACTCAGGGGGAGTAGTCAGATGTTCAGATATATGGTTCAGAACTTGTGTGGAGAAAGATAATGCATATATTTGTCATTGATGTCAAAGGGGGAGAAGAGTCATGTGAAAAACTTTGTGGGGAGAAGATTTATGTGAAAGAGTTGAGGTGAAAAGAGTCAAAATCTAAGGGGGAGAAAGTGGTAAGAAAAAGTTGCATTGATGGTGTTTTTCACATCATGTGTTGCCATCAATGCCAAAGGGGGAGATTGTTGGATGTTGCTGATATGTGGTTGTCATTGATGTCAACACTATTGGCATTAATGTCATTAAAGGTTGTATATGTCGAGGATATTGAGAAATTTGTAATAAAATAAGTTGCACATTATCAGTGGTGAAGTGAAGTTGAGTCCGTTGGTTAGCTCAGTACACTAATGATCAAAGGTTGTGTATTAAAGGGTTTGTTGTCGAGTATATCTAGTTTATCCATGTTAAGTTTTAGAGATCCGCATGAAGATTTGATCGAGTTATGAGCAGTTGTGTTCTGACAGTCATTATGTTGCTTTAGTTGGCGTTCTTGAATGAAGATGATGTGATTCTAGTAAGTTCAGTTGTTGTGGATGCTTCTATGGTTATTCATGATGCTTGTGGATGTTTCTAGATCATGAGCTCTATTTGTGTTGCATGTCTACATTGAACATTGTGCTTGCGATTAGAGATTTTCTCTTGCATGTTCATGTTCTTGGCCGACAGGGTGTTGTAGTGTGTTGTGGATCTTCGAGGAATAATTTTTGAAGGTGTTTCCTATTCAAGGATTTTTTCTTGGGTCTTCATTATGTTGTGGCCGAAATTGGTTGATTCTCATTGAAAATTATTTATTGTTTTAGGCCGACAATTTGCATATGTTTTATTATTTTGAAGTCAACATGGAGATGATATTATTCTTAGTTGCAGATATATATAAGTGATTGTTTATATCATTTAAATATGTGAATGTGTGAAGTGTGTGAGTCCTATGCACAAATAATGTTCTAATCTTTCGTAGACAGAGATAGAGTGTGAAGAAGTGTGAAGAAGAGTGAGAAGAGTTTATGTGCTTAACTGGAACCATAATCAGGCATTAGTAGATGATATTTTCTCAATTCAAAATCCTTTGGATGTAATCTGAATGTTTCTGTAAGACAGTGTGTCTTCTTTTGGGCAGTAAGTCTTTCTGTATTTGAGCAATGAGCTCTAGGTAGTGTGCTTGAATGCAAGTGCATTCCCCATTTATTTTTCTTTATACTTTTAACATGGTATAATCTTGTAGACTAACCTCAACCATGGTTTTTCCCCTAACAGGGTTTCCACGTAAAAAATCTCGGTGTTATGTGTATTTCTAATGTGTTGATGGTTTATGCTTTCATGATTATTTATCAGATCTAAGAATAAAGTTAATAAGTTTAATAAGTTTAAATTTCTGAGACAACTGATTCACCCCCCCTCTTAGTTGTCTACCCTTGTGTTGCCAATAGATGTAGTTCCAACCTATGATATCACCTCAAATTATACATATCCCCACTCATGAAGGCCAGGTAGATCTATTTAGTATGTCTCCCCTTCAAAAAATACAATGATGATATTTCACATACCTCTGTAAGGAAGCAAATATTCCAAGAACATGTAAAGAAAAGTGAATTGATTGGTGATGTTTTAAAGATCATTCAGGAGGGGTTACCAAAAGTAAACATTGATGTTTCCTTTCCTCCAAAATATAAATTAAAGCTTTTAATGGATTCCTTCAAGGATCATTCCTTTCACATAGAGTAAAAGATAGAACAAGAGGCCATAAGAAAATAAATGATAAAAGAATGGTAGAAGTATATGATCGGTGTGCTAGTGCACATAATAAATTGCAAGAAAACTTGAAAATGTTTAAATAATGTGTAAATGAAGTGACTACTATGTATCAATTTTTCTTGAAGTGGCTAAACTCCACCAAAAATATCAAGGATCAAATTGACTCCATTGAAGCACACATTACTAAATTGGCTAAAGTATATGATTTATCAAAGGATATATGAATGGATCAATAAGAGCTCAAACAAAAAATCTTCATCTACAGTTGACATTGCTTTAGGACAAGAGAGAGCAAATAAGGAAATAATTCGACCAGTTGAGGAAAGCAATCAACTTAAGACTTTCTTCACTATTTGGATTGCTTCTTAATGCAAAAAGTGTTGATAAGAAAATGAAGGATCCAAGTAATGTGAACGAGGCTAAAGATTTGTACATGCAGTGTGAATGCCAAAATAACATTATTTCCTCAACAAAATTTGACTAGGTTGCAACTTTGGCACAACTCAAAGAAATTCACAATAAAATATTGCCTTATAAGGAAGGTACAAAGGTATAATCAAGATAATTTTGGTCTTTGCAGAGTATTGTTGTGTCTTTATGGGTTTTTTTTACATAGCATCAATTTTGAGGCATCTCCATCTCGAGTGGAGTATTGGTTTTAGAATCCATATAAGGGAGAGCTCATACATTTTTTGGGATGTTGTTAATAGACCATATCATGCCCTTTTCCCTTTATTTCAAAGGGGGAGAGAAGCATATGTGTGTTTCCATGAATGACAAAGGAGGAGATTGTTGAAAAAAGTGTTGTCATTTAAGTCAAACCAATATGGGTTGTCATTGATGTTAGATGAGATACTGAATGATGTACATACTCCAAAGATTGTCATTATGATACTATATCAGTTGGTGCATGTCTGTAGAGTTGTATAAGGAAGAATAATGTTTAGTGTGGTAACTAAGTGTGATGCAGAGGATGGCACTCTTGTTATGATATTCCCACAATGTGTTTGCATTGACATCATCTCAGTTTGATGTATAGAGATATGTTGTAGAAGTTTTGATAAGGCACTCACAAGGCAGACTCTAAGGTAGAGACATGGTATGTTGATCTGCATTCTTCTGTAGAGAAAGATTTAGTATTTAGGTTATAAAGAAAATATTATTGATTTATGAAGGACCTACATCCAAGAAATAAAGTCATCACACCTTCCATAGTGAAAGTTGCATGTAACAGTGTTCTGGTATGTGCTCTGGCTAAGTACTATACCAATAAAGACTTACTGGAATGTTTTGCATTCCTCCAAAATTGAAATATTTTCCTTGAGGATTTGTGAACATATTAAATAGAGTCTAAATCATACTACTTAGCATTATCAAGTAATGTGGTGTTCCGCAAGTTTGATTTTTGAATAACAGTGTGCTACAATTTGTTTGGAACGCTTTCTTCTTGCTATTTCAATAAGTCTCTTCACTTGTGCCAACATAAGATGATCAGTCTCTTTAGGATATGTTGAGGAGATATTGTGCATGAACTATAATTCTTGTATCTTGATTTGCATTATGGTTTTGGTCTTTCCTTGGTAGTGTAAAGTTGAACAAATGGTAGTTTTGGTGATGTGGTCATTAATTGGACCAACAGACTTATCTCCTTCATCAGCGGTTGATCTTGATTAGTTAATTTTATTTTGGAGAATGTTTTATGATGTGTTTTGGTCTTGTAATACCGTGAGCTTATCCACAATTGTTTCTCTTGCAAATATTATACATAATTGGAGTTGACCAATGAGATATCAGTCGTTTCTTCTAAAGGTTATTGTAGAGATGACCTAATAAATTTTTTGAGTTGTTGTGGATGATATATATATAGAAGATCAAATTTATTTGTGAAAGTGGTGATTGATAGTGATTGATTAAAAATCAAAGTGAAAAAATGAAATGTCTAAAATTAGTGTGAAGGGCTAATTGTGTGAAATAGTGATCCCAACATTAGCATGTGTTAGATGCTTCTTCATAGTAGTTCATGATCAATTTTCTCAACCTAAATTTCATGTATCCTACTTTGAGACAGTGAGTCTCATTAGGTCCTTTGTATCTTTATCTAAGGTTGTAATCCTTAGTTTGCAAGTCTATAGGTAATGGGCTTTAAAACATTGTAATTCTTGTTAGTAGTGAGATACATATGTTTTGAGTTAATCCTCATTATGGTTTTTCCCTAATTGGGTTTTCCACGTAAAAATCCTGGTGTCTTTATGTGATGCATGTGTTCCCTTCTGTTATTTTCAGTTAATGTGGCGTGTGGCTAATATGCAAATGAATTGGTTAAGTTTTAATATATGTTAATTCACCCTCCGTCCCCCTGCCCCCTTTCCTCACCCTCCCTCCCCTCAACCTTCCCCTCTCCCCCTCAACATATCATTTTGTTCAACAAGCACATGGAGAGAGAAAATCTGAATATAGTTTTTATGATTCTAGCAAAAGCAAATAAATGGGATTTCTACTGTCCTTGTTGTGAGGAGGTCAATAGGAGTGAGAGGATTTGTAGGTAAGTATTATTTTCGTGGCTCTTATTTTACTTTTTACAATTCCATCAACATTTATGGGTTTCAATTATTTGGTTCATTTTAATATGGTTTGAAAAGGTCATATAGTATGGTTTTGGTATTAGTATAAGAATACGCTCAGTATACCTTGACCTATCACCATAAACATGTTGATTGAGAAAAGACAATTAATGAATCTGACACTTACAAGAATAGATTCTTAAATGTCATTCACTTATGACGTATGGGTGAATTTTATAAAAAATAATCGACTCATGTATTGGGGTAGAATAATATTAAGACAAGAAATTGACTAAGCTTGGCTACAAAATTGAAAAAAAATGTTACCATTCAAGAGTATGAGAAAAAGCATATAACATTTTGAAGAACACAACCAATATTTTCCCCTATTTCTTGTTTTGCTTTCGATGAAATGGTACCTTCTCCATCATAAATTTTTTAAAAATGCTCTTGTATAAGCATCAGTACATAGTATAATCTTACATGATTGTGTGAAAAAAAGAAATTTTGAGAGAGACGGTTTTATCAACAGACCAAGAAAAAGAAATTGTCAAGATTCACTGAATGAACTTATCAGGCACGAAAAGGAGTATAAAACTCACTACAGAGGTCATAACTATAGATTGTGCCAAGTCCCCTGCGATAAATTGTGAGATTCCTCAAATTGTTAAGCATTCACTTAAAATGGGAAACAAGTTATCCATAAAAAATGATCCTTAAAACTGCAATACCATAATAATTACTTACTGTCTATCCTTAGGTGTCCTCCTGGCAACCGATGAAAATCAATAGTTGTTCCCTGTGAGTCACAACATCATTGCTTGTCTCTTCGGAGTGAAATCCATTAAAAAAATAAAGTGAAAATGTACCTTTTTCATATGAAGGAAGCAACAACTAAGAATGAACAGGAAAAGCCAATTTCACATTATTCTCTCATGCAAAAGAAAAGCAAAAACTAAGAATGAACAGAAAGAGCTGAATTCAAATTATCGGGGATAGCGAAATGTCTTTGGAAAAATAATCACAAAATGCATTCAATCCATCATCATCTTCCACTCCTTTTATCTTGAATGGTAACATTTTTTTTCAATTTTGTAGTTGAGCTCAGCCAGTTTCTTGTCCTAATATTATTCTACCCCAATACATGAGTCGACTGTTATTTATAAAATGCACCCAGATGTCATATGTAAGTGGATAACATTTAAGAATCTGTTCATGTAAGTGTCAAACTCACTAATTTCCTTTTCTCATTCAACATGTTTATGGTGATAGGTCAAGGTATACTGAGCGTATTCTTATACTAATACCAAAACCATACTCTACGACCTTTTAAAAATCATATTAAAATCCTCTCACTCCTATAGACCTCCTCCAGTCCTTTGCACTCTCTGCTTGTGCTCTGCACTCACAGAAAGGATAGTAGAAGTCCCATTTCTTTTCTTTTTCTAGAATCCATAACAAGTATATTTAGATTTTCTCTCTCCATGTGCTCTCACTGCAATTAGCTCCTCTAGCGCGTATGGATGCTTCACCTCTTTCCCTAAAGTTGACAAACATGTGTTCTTTGTAGAGTCCACAACCTCCCTTCCTTTCTTCTTCAAACCAGCAACATTCTTGGTGATGAAGAAGAGTGGCATTCTATTTTACTTTGGTTCCAATACATGCATTCTTGAAGGAGAAAACTAAGCTTCTGCCTTCTCCAGCCTGATACTAGCTATGGAAATTCATTTTATAGTAGTATTTCAAAACTGAAAAGTTTAGCACCCTCATGAGTATTGATTGGGTAAATTTTTTAAGAACCAGGGGGTTAAGTACCCAAGAGAATAAATCAATAGTAATTGAAGTGAGGGGAAACAAAATTAGGTTGTAAGTAAACATGAAAGAATTTACATTCAAAAATCAACTTCAAACACCTCTTTGGAGTGTGTTTGGTAGCTATTTTAATTAGGTTTCCATCCTTGTTTCATCTAAGTGGGTGGCGGCTGATGAAGAACTGTTTGGGAAAAATGGACCCTAGAAAGGGTTGCGTACCCACTCATGCAATTACAAAAAATATAGAAAAGAAACCAGAACTACATATATACTCATTGATCCCATTTGAAAGCAGTGTATGTAGAAAGTTTGGTGAACGAAGGATGTTCCTAGTACACAAGATTTTAGGTGTGAGGTTAGGGTCTTTCCAAAGAACAGGATTTCAACTCATTTATGAAATAGGTAAATTATTCTCGCAAATAACTCTTAAATGCAACTTGAGAAGGAAACTTATGTCATATACTCAGAAGGAATCTTGAATAGAGTCACTTGACCTCCCCAAAGCTTTAGGCTAAATTCCAAGTTGAGATTTCAAACATATATATTACATGCCCCTGATGGATGGTGACCTCAGTACACTCCCAAGGGGGAAGTGTGGTCTTCAAGGAGGTGACCCAGGATTCAGATGATCCCGATGAGTCTAAGTCTCTAGCCAGAGTGTGTTCCTATCCTTTATAGACAGATGCATGCCTCATCTAGGTAGATGCCTATATTAGATGGATAGATGAACTCATGTCTCGTATGAATAGATGCCTAACCCTTATGGTTAGATTCATGTTCTAGATGGATGGATGCCTATCCCATATGGATAGAATTACTTGAGTATACAAACGAATGAGTGAACATTTATCAACTTGGAAGAAAAAAATTGTGGTATTTTTAAGATAAATTAATCAAGTTATTACATTGGCAAAGTCAGATTCATTGGGATAGGAATCTATAAGGGATTGTGTATGTCAATTCTTGTGGACTCTTATTTGATGTGTTTGACATGGTCTTCAATTCAAGTTTTGAAGGAATTTGAGGTATTTTTCTTGTTTTAATTAATTTGACAAAAAAAATTGAGTTTGTTCATAGGATTAGGTTTAGGGGAGTGTAGAATCCTTCCAACCTATGTCATTTCATATTTTAGCTTGATGTATTTGATTGTTTCAAATTATTTTGAGATTTTTCAAAATATGAGGTTATAATGCCCAATTTTTTAGGAAATGCATGAAAATTTAAATTAATGTTAAAATTGTGTTGTTGGGTGTATTTAGAGCAAAAAGGTATCTTTAGATTTTTAAAATTTGAAAAATAAATTTTGAAAAAAAATAATGGGGTTTCTAGAAAATTTCTTGGTTTTCAATGTATTAGAAAAATGAGAAAACTCAAACTTTTTGAATGAAACATGATGAATTTAAATGTGTTAAAAAAAGTTCCCTTTGTGAAATATTGAAGTAGTGCTTATGGAAACTTTAGAAATTTTTTATGAATATTAAGTGAGTTTTGATGGTTTCATCCCTGTGAAAACCCCATCACAGTGAAGATTAAGGATGAGTTAGCAGAAGAAATAAATGATAGTGTAGCAGAGCTTTCTGCTCAAGGGGTGATCTGTCGGTTTAGGGGCTTTTGGCCAAGCCTTCCTCAGCTGCACTCTTGGATCACCAATAAATGGGAGCCCCTCATCACTGGTAAAGTTCAAATCTTCCCTATGGCCAAAGGTTTTTTTGTTGCTAAGTTTGAAAACACTTTAGATAGAGACAAAATCTTGTATGAAAATTTCTTTTGCTGGGAGGATAAATACCATCTGATGGTTAAACCTTGGCACACCAACTTTAACCCAACTTCTGAAACCTTCAATAAATTCCCGATTTGGGTCTGGTTGCCTAATCTCCCTCTTCACCTTTGGAGTGACTCTCTCTTGGAGGAGGTTGGGGAAGCCCTAGGTGATTTTTTAACTGTGGACAATGAATTTTATAATCTTTATCACTCTACCTTTGCCCAAATACTTGTTGAAATTGATGTCTCAAAAGGACTGCCTGCTGAGGTTCTCTTAAAATCTTCTAGGGGGTCTTGGATCCAATCGTTGGATTATGAGGGGGTCCCTTTCCGCTGTAGAAGATGCTTCAAAATAGGACATGCTGCTGCTCAATGTGGATTTGAGAAGAAGTCTAAGACAACTACTTGGTGGAATGGCGCTTCACAACAACATTACACGGTGGAGAAGAAATCTGATCCGCTTCAGAGCTTCTCTGATGTGGTGGCTTCTGATTTACATGCTGCTGGGGCTTCTGACTCACAGGCTGCTGGGGTTTCTGATTCACTTGCTGCTGGGGCTTCTGATTCACAGGTTGCTGGGGTTTCGTCTGCTGGGGTTTCTCCTTCCTCCGCTGGGGAAGCTACCATGATAAATCATATTGAGAATACTACTAGATCGGTTTTGTCTCTACTGATGGTGCTTTGTTTCCCACCTCTGATTGCTCTTCGGTTATTTCCACACCTATTTAGGCGAACTCTAATGTTACCTCCCGGGTTGCGGATTTTCATCCTTAGGAAATTAATGGGCTGGCTTGGCAGGCTAAGGCAACACAAGTTGAAGAAGGCTGGACTACTGTTAGTGGAAAAAAATCTAAACCCTCTGGGCCTTCTTTCGATATGAATCTTCGCTCCAACAAACGAAACTCTAATTGTAAAACTTAATGGTGTTTGTTTGTGAGCTGGTTTTTTGTTGACTGCAGGCTGTCTTTTCTGCAGTCTAGTTTTTTTTGGCTTGTTTAAGCTGTTTGGCTTTTGGTTGTAATGGGTTCCGGATCCCATCAAAATCTGTTTTCCCCACTTCAAAAACTTACTAGGAATTCTTTTTATGAAATTGAATTATATGTATTGCCAGTGGCATGCCATTCATTGGAGGATGTGATGAGCTTAAGGTGTAGGTATTAGAGAGAGTTATGGAAATGGATCTCAATGTGTCCTTGGCCCAAATTGGTTAGTAGGTTGATGATGGGTGGTATGTTATTTGATCAAGTGATTACTAATGAAACATGGGTAATTAATTAACCAAGATAATCAATACCCTCACATGTCTTGAGTTCTCGTACAAGCTAAGGATGATGGAGGAAGACAAGATGCTCGAGGAGAAAAAGACTTGTAAGATCAAGTACCCTCGTCTGTATGAGAGGATACTTAGTTTCACACTGAGCCTCATGTGAGTGTCCGCGATAACATTCCCTCTCCTGCTCTCTAATATCTAACCCTAGTGAAGTTGAGTAGCACCTGAAAGATGATAATTTCCTTGTGTTTCTTTTTGTTATGTCATTGGTGAGTTTCCCAATGAGGATTTCATGTGTTATGTCCCTGGTGAGTTTTCCCAAGGATAATCCTTGTATTACGTTGGTGAGTTTTCCCAATGTGGATTGTGATATGATATTGGTGAGTTTGCCTAATGAGATATTGTATCTGATCCTATTTTTATTTGATTCATCTAGTGTTATCGAATAAATGATTTATTAATGTGTATGTGGAGTTTTTCATCATACCATCAAACAAATGGCCTAAGGTAGACACTTTTAATGTCTACTTTAAATTTTCCTTATAAATTTCAATTTCAAACCTTGAATTGGACCTTCAAATGGAATTAAATTGATAAGATAATTTACAAGATTATAGTCCTCAAAAACAAGCTTTCCAACAAGTAGAATTTTAATATATTTTTATTTTATTATGTATTTATTTTCTATTTTTTCTTTAACATAGGTTTTTCACTGAACATCAAGTTCTTTGTTCTACACGTGAAAAAATAGTAAAATATTGAAAAAAACTAAAAAATATATGTTCACTAGGTATTGATGTCCTTGTTTCAAAAAAAATGAATTTTGATTATATGAAACAAGTTATGTGTTGTACATGACATACATCTAGATGTCCATATTATAATTACCCTGACTTCAAAAATTATATTAAAAAATGCAACAAAAAATTATGAAAAAAATATCCATGCACTAGATATTAATGTTACAAATCTATATTTTAAAAATTAGAATCTTATCTATTTTAGAAAAATTATGTGTTATGACATAAACGTCATTTAAAAAAATATTGTTTACTATAAAGGACAAGTTATTAAAAGTTACGTAAAAAAATTCATTGTTTATTTTAAAAATAATTAAAAAATATAATTAGATTCTAAAAATAATTAGAATTACATACAAATTGTCACAAATCACTAGTTTGCATCATCTTCAAATTCTTAATAGTTTAGCTACTATAGGTCTCAAAAAATGAAGATTTAGTTAAAAATATTGATTTCAATGTCCTAATTTTGCCGAAAAGTCGGATCATTATTGTGGGATTACCCTACGAGCATTTGGATGATGAAGCTCTATTGATTATTGATTTTATACTTCATTTGATTGGTAGATATTTGTAGTGATTCAATTCACCTTCTTTATTTCATCATTTATTTATGGATTTGGTGCATTCTTTAATTAACTATTTTTAATTCTTATTATGATTGCAGATGGTATGGACTTGGCTGAGCCTCCTCATGATCTATCTTTTCATGAATGTTCTCCCTCTACTGATAGTATTTATATATTTTATGTGCCTTTGTGTCTTAAATTTTATGTCAAGTCATCATCCCCTAAGAACATACCTACTTTCATTCTATGCCTACCCCTTAAGATTTATAATACAATTCTAGAAATAAATATCAAAATATGGCTAATTAATATAATTTGATTGATCAATTTTAGGTTTATCCAACCAAATTTTCTCTTTGGGATCTAATTCATTCATTTAAAATATATAGGAATATTTTGAGGCAATATCTAGCCAAAATAATTATCTCATATAATGTCACTCCAACAAAAATCATTAATATACTTACGCCCATCCATGCAAATAGATATAAGATTTTTTTTACCTCATTATTTTTCTCCTCCAATTATCATTTAAGAGCATCAACCATTATATATTATGGTTAGATACAAGGGTATCTAGATTTTGTGTGATCTAGTTGAGAATGGATCTATTTTAAATATTTGTAGTCAAATAAAAAAATATTTTGGATAATTTATTACTATTTGGGAAGGAATGGAATGGACTCAACATTCTCAACAGTCTATATTTTCTATTAAAATTGAATTTTCCAAGGCTTGTGATCATATCAAGTGGCATTTTCTTCCTACCATGCTTCAAGCGCTTGGATTTGTGCCTCACTCTATTCAGTCTATGCAAATGATGATTGTTGATGCATCAACCCATATTACCATTAATGGTAAACAATCCAAAAAAAATGAACTTTTTAAAAGTTCATCTATCAAGGATTTTCAATTACTCCAAGTATTTATGTTATTGTGGTAGAAGGCTTTGACTATTAATTCACATATGTGGTTTCTCAAACTCTAGTTAAGTGGATTGCTCTCCCTAATCCTTCCAACCAATTGTTTAATGATCATTTTTTTATGGTTCATTCCTCGTCCTCATTGAGGATCAACATAATGTTAAAAAGGCTATTCATTGCACTGATACTTTCTATTGGGCTTCTAGTTTGAGTATCTAATGGCAAAACATTCAATGCTATCAACAATCTTTTCTTCCTAAGCCAAGATATTTAGATAAAATTGGCTAGAAAAGGATTCCTCATGGGGAATTATTTTATCTTCTATAAATTCCCTTTTCTTTCCAAGATTCTCTTATTTCCCTATGGCAAGTCGTTGTTGCCAATATTGAGAAAATATCAACTATTGCATTACCAAACATCTGACTTTGGAAAGTAAATTCTAGATTTTCTCTAAAATTATGGTTATCACTCATGTTTATTACTTCTATTTTTAGGTATAAATTCAAAATATTCTCAGATACTTTCTCTAGGCCTCTAGTTATGGGTATCAAGGATTTCATCATGTTGCTTGAGAATTGTGTTGTCTTACTCATGATTATAGTGGACTAGGGTTACTTTCAATACATTAGCAAGGTATTTCCTTATCTACTAAATGGATTCTTAGGGATCTTGAGAGAAATAAATCCTAAAAAAACTCTCATTAGGAATTGTATCAATTCAAGTATACCTTTTAGGTAGCTAGATTGGTAAGGGATAGATCTTGACAATCTCTGAGGGAACTAAATTAAATTCAAGAAACTTTTATCATCAAAATAATTTAGAAATCCTAGGATACTATTAATCCATGGCTTCTATAGGTGGGAAATTATTTCTACAATGGTCTTTCAATTAGTCAATAATCTATCTAGTTATCTCCTATTATATCTTATCAAGATCACCCTATGGGAAAAGTACCATGAATCGACACCTTCAAATTATTTAAACAAGGCATTAGAATATTATCAAATAAAAAAATCTCGGCTATTTTGGCTATCTAGTCAAGCCCACTGATTCACAAACTTGCGATTAAATATTTCAAGTCTCAATGAAAGGATTGGAAATTGTATCTCAATGCACCATTTTGTAATTATAATCCTCATAGAGGATATTTGTGGTTATTTCCTCATCTTCTTATGTGTAGCTAATTGAACCATCATTGGTGGCTTCACTCTTCTCTTGGTACTTTTCATTGTCAATTTTAGGCTATCTAGTCAAGTATTCTCAAGCGTAAATTGGCCTATTTTTCTTGGTACATTCTTCATAAAGGCCTTATAATTGGTTCTCAATTAAGGCATATAAGAATTCCTAAACCCCATTTTCCATTTTGTGTAAAATTAGAGACTCTGATACATCTTTTATAGTTTTGCACAAAATCTCAAAAAGGTTGATTCATTTTTCATGGAATAAGTTTTTTTTATGGGATTATACTTGTCTCCCTTTCAAGTATACCTAAATTCGGCATGCTTTAGTACTTGGAAAGATAGAAATATAATCATTTTTCCAAGATGTTCAACTAATGTTCATTTTTATTTATATAGTAAAGCTATAATTTTCTCTAATATTTGTATGCATATTAAGGTGTAAGATAACAAAGTTACACTTGAAGTGGCACATTTATATGAGGTTTTATATTAGTGGGTAACACTCCATGAAAGTTTCCAAATTGCCACCTCCCCCCTCTTCTCCTCCTTGAGGGAACTAGTGAGGTTGTAACCAATCTACTAGAAGGAATTGTGTTTCCAAGTCTCCTTACTCTCATTCCTTAGGAAATAGAGATAATGATGCCCATGGTTGGTATCAACCCTCATGGACACCTTTTTCATCTTCTCATAGGTGTGGTGCTCTTAGTTGGATATACTCTAGCAAGTTTCCTTGGTTGGAACTAGTCATCTCTTTGATTCATGATCAACAACCTTTGAAGGATACTCCTAAGGAAGAGGGTGTTCTCATTGGCTTGGAGTCAATTGATGATAATACTAATGTCAATGATGTTTGAGGAAGACCTAATGATAAATACCCCCTCTTATTATTTTTGCACTATCTTATTATTCTTTTTATGTTATATTCAAGTTTGACCCTTTAAACCCTCATCTTTGGTTTGGACTTGGTCCCACATAAAGTTTGATGTTGTGAATTTTTACCACCTTCATTTTATTGTGAATATTATACTATTATATTTTAAGTTAATTTAAAAATTCAAATAGGATTATTCATCAAATATATATAGTAAAAATATATATTTAATCAAGGTCGATTCCTTTAATTTACTAAATTTTGAGATCACCATTAAAGGATTTGATAATGTGGACTCCCAATCCCTTGGTTCTATTAATTTGACTATTACTCTTGGACTTGTTACATGTGATGTTGCATTCCATGACATTCCTAGTACTTTAGTGTATTAAATTTTTGGGTCATCCTTATATTAATTTTATAGGTGTCATACCCTCTACACTTCATCAAACTTTTAAATTTATTTATAATAATAGAAGATGTACCATCACAACTAATGTTGAAATTTTCAAAATTTATTTTCTAGTTGAGGAACATAATATATTATTACCTCATATTTGATTGATTATGCATTAATATACCATTAGCATATTCTCCCCATTCATCCACACATTAATTTAATCTTGAAGATGTGTTTAGATCCATTAACTTTACATCATCGTAGTCTAAGGGGCACAAAATGGATGATATAGTCTACAACACTTCTTGTTATCCTTGGCAGATTCACTTAATAAAAAAATATCGTAAAATGTGAATTTATAGGGTATTAATAAACACCCTAATTTTATTTTTATCCCTCAAATTTATGTTTTGATACCCCTCTATATACACTAGTATGATTAAAATATCTTAGTATTCTAGCCTAGTTTCATATGTACCTATTTTTTGGCTATATCTTATAGCCCTTATTATTTCTAGCCTATCAACCAAGGACACTACCCACACTTACATCTAACTCAAAACTAGTTTATATTTCCATCACATACATTAAATCCTCTAAACAATAAACATAGATTAGTTATGAAAAGTATTCCATCCTCTAAAAAGATTTAATTTGAAATCCCTTATATATCTCAACCCGCAAACCCGTTCCACACCAATATTAATAATGAATCCCCTAATAACATACATCTCAATTATAATAATTATATATATTAATAAAAAATATAATAAGAAATATTTTAGATGTGCATGGTGATTCTTCTAAGTAGGCTCATGACACTACCCGGTGATAATTATTTTGAGCCTCATGTAGGATTGTACTAGTCCTACACGACTTTGGTGCGACCATTGTTTCCTTTGTTAACTGAATTAGAGTTGGAATTCAATAGAAACTCATAGGATTATGAGGCTCCAACATAATACAATATTATATGGTGTAGAAAAAGATAACTTTATGACCATGTCAAGACCATCATAGTGAATGGAAATTCCTCTTATTAACCGAGGGAAAATGATTTATAGATGATTTCAAATGTAACTTATAAATATCCCATCCCATTTCATGCATTCTTCTCAACCCTCAATACCTAATGTATTGAACATATATTAACTTATCCCCTTTCCCCTAATTTTAAAATGATATATTGAGATACATTTTCATTATTCAAAAATATTCAATATACATGCACATGATAAGGTGTTTCTTTAGAGGTCAATCCCCCTGAGTCTTTAGCATGCATATTAGTGTAGTTTCACAAGCCCACTGAAGTGGGGAAAAATGTAATATCAAAAATTGCATAGCCTTACAATTTTATGCTATGTTTTCTCACTTTGGTGTCCATATCCCCTAGTATGTTTTTAGTCTATTTATGTTAGAAATTATTATCTTAGGATACTAATCATTATAAGTAAAAAATAAAATTATATAAAATAAGAATTATACAAACATATATTTTATACATTACATGAGATATACATGGGGAAAACCCTTTTTAAAAAACCCATAAACATCATTTATTAAAACTCATACAAAAAATGGTCTCATAATATATAAACCTAGGGAACCTTCTAACTTCTTCCAGACATGGCCAATAATACTTCATGTGCATAGTGATATAATTCATTATTGATCTCAAATTATATACATACAAATGAGAGACAACATCCTTAAATAAAGGAGAAAGGGTGGCATAATACCTGAAGGGGTATTAGTCATACCTATTCAATAACCACCATTCATAAATAATCAATAAATTAATAGTTATTAGACTATAATATTTCAATTGGATATCTTAATAAGAATATAATATATAGTTTTTATTACCTTATATTAAAATAATATATAAATGTTATAAGATTATGACCTCTAATAACATTATGTTCTAATACTCTCCCTTAATGTTAATAGGGGGCATCACATGTCAATTTTCATAAAAGAAAAAATAAAGTACCCTAGTAACATAGGTCTTCTTGTGATGATAATGTAAGATGGAAATTACATTTACTATTCCATCTTTTAATTTCGGAATAATTCAATTACTTTCATCACTAAATTCAAATGGAATACATTCATCAATGAATCAAAGTATATTAAAACAAGGTTGTATCATCATTAGTTTTAGCCATGTAGATTTATACATGAATTATCATCTCAACAATACATTAAATTCAATTACTATAATGCAATCAAAGAAATAGAAAGGTCATAAATGCAAGCACAATAGAACCATAATAGAAAGATTTCATGAGTGGAAAACCCTCATAGGGATGAAAAGCCACTCGTAAAAGTTCCTCACTGGCGGTGATCATACTATCTTATTGACATGACCATTCATTACAAATTTCAGAAAAGATAACCCATTACATACTCATTCCCTTTGGGCACTTTTACCTACACAATAGTTTGATTATTTTAATGCTTTTGTATAGATAAATTGATAAACAATGTATATTTCTAACAAAACCTATTCTCCATGAACCCAAATTTTAGGGACCAAACTATACGTTGCATAGACTTACTCTGTACACTTTTGCATCCATTTAACCCCAAGAATGTGATTGGAGTAGCCCAATCTTTTATGTAAATAAAATAATAACTAAGGGAGAATATATATATTTTTTCTTATAAATGGGACAATGCTTCTATCATAACTAATAATTGAAACCAAACCAACAATTTATGAATTATTCATGGTTTTCTCTCATGAAGGTGAATTGTTAATGATTTAACTATTCATAACAAAGGATTTATGGCTTAACTGCTTAAAACAATTGTTATATGAGGACTACTTTTTACAAGCCTTATTATTGTAGTCTTACAATAGAACCTGGAAAAAGGGACTACCATGAAGACTTGAATCAACAATTTGTATGATGTTTAGTTCATGTTTGTGTTCGTACTTCCATTTATTCCTTCCTATTGTTTGACTTGATTTGAAAATACTTGAAACTTTGGAGGATATGTTGCTCCCTAAAAATTATTATACTAGGTAAGGTATGTTGTAAAGAAGAACTTAATAATATAGTCCAAATATAATGTATTCAAAAACTATAAATAAACACCTGGAGTAAGAGAGAGATTCATTACAATACTATTACATGACTTGTAAAAAAAAAAAAAAAGATTGCAAAAGCATAACATGTTCAACATCTAGAACTATGTCACGACACCAAGCTTTTGGACAAGAGGACACTAGAGTTTAGTATGCAGATTGAAAGAAGAGGTTCAATCACCAAAGTCATAGTCTTAGCTTCCAGGTTTGACATGTAAAAGCATGATGTATTAGATATCTATAGCTATGTCACTAGACCAAACTACTGGATAAGGAAGCACTAGGTTTTAAAAGGAAAACTTGGGGAAGATGGCTTAAACCATGAGCAAAACAATTATAAGAAACAATTCCTCACGCCAAGAATACAGAGATTCTGTAAAGAATGTCCACCCACTAAAACAAAATCAACCATGTACTTTCCAGTCATGGCCTCAAATCCAATGACTTCTGTGTTAAACGCAAAGTAAATTCTGAAAATTGCATTCCATATTTTTGTTTAGACGAATATATTTCATGTCATGCGTTTTCTTCAATATGAATGAAAAATTTCACGTCAGAAGAACAAGCTTCAAGAATAATCATGCAGAATACGAGATTGAAGCTCAAAATGTCAAGGGTATAAACACAATTACTCCAAATGCTCATTTTTTTCTACTAATTATTATGTTAAGGAGCAAAAATATTTAGGACGTACAGAAAATGAAAGAAGATTCATCTAAACTACTACCTAATTCACGAATGTTTGTGTAAAATACTACAACTATCAACTGACCAGTAATTACAGGAAGAAGCAAGGACCCTTTCATTCTTGGCAGTTACTTTTCTAAGGTTTGGGAGGAATAATCCAATAAGATACTGGGATCATTCAACAAGTTCTCACCTCATATTACAAACATCTTTTCTACTACAAGAACTACACCCAGCCTTGGATGTTGGGAGAATTTCTAGAGGGAGATGGCGACTCTAGTCTATCCCAGCATGTGCTTTGACCTTGGATACTCCACAGTGAGCATTATCTCTCACAATGACTGACAATGTCTCAGATGACTCCTTCATTTCAAATGTACACAAAGATATTTGATGAGATTTTATTTCAGTCTTCACCGCACATGCTTTTGGGGCTCGTGTTCACCCTTCATTGCTATTTGTGTGCGGCGTGGTGCTTTATTTGTCTTATTTATGTTTATTATTATGATTCTAGGGTTTGGACATTTTGCATGCAGCAATTGTGTGACAACCCCTGTCGTACATATACAGAACATGACCATACAAGCACGAACGTAAGGGACACTCTGTATACAGATTACTAGGAAAAATAGCATTAGTACATTCTAGAGATATTAATATTGAAACTCTGAAAGTCACAAACCATTGGAATGTTAAGGAGTCAATCATCAACCGACGATCAATGAACCAAGAGTTACAAACAGGATCTAGTGTAGGACCAAAATCTAGCTCAAGGGTAAGTTGTGTGCTAATATTTCAACAAATATCTTCATTATGACTGTCTTTTATGTACAAATTCTTCAAGAGTACCTAGATATCGGCCCAATTCGGACAGAAAAATAAATTGCCCAAATTTGTTATCGTTACCTTTGTACTAATCTCCCAAGAAATTGAAACTTGTCATGAG
>VDFB02032094.1:0-33655 GCA_007258455.2 Sequoia sempervirens
TGTGTTTATACTTAATACTTATGTGATCGATGTATACTTGTGTATGTGATCAAATTAGCTTCTATTTGATGTTGTTATTGTGTCTTTAAGGTTTATTTAATAAAGGGTGCATGAAACAAGTTTTAAATTAAATCCTTAAAAATCTCTAAATTTCTTGGGTTTTTCACTTTTCCAAGTTTGCGTCGAGTCTGGGCATCAAGTCCTGTGTCCCGAGTCGAGTCACCCTCGCCGAGTCCGAGTCTCAAAACTTTGACTCAAACAAACCTATATAGTTGAGGCCTATATTGCTGATTTTCAAAAGCTTTTAGTTATGGTGCTAGATGTATTAGAGAGGAAACTTGTGTTGTTCACGGAAGGCATAATTGAACATCTTAGAGGCTTAGTGAAGGCTTTCAACTCCAACTCTCTATAGGAAGCCATTAAAAAGGCTCTGGATCTTGAAACTTCAGCCAATAAGGGAAGATTTACACCTTCAAGACAACAATGATCAACACCCTATGGGCAGTCCAAATCAGTTCCATATGGATAGTCAATGAAAGATAATTATGGGCAGCCAAAAACCACTAATTTTGGGTAGAAAAATAAGCCATTTCAGTAGGGTTATCAAAATAAAGAATTACCTAATTCACCAAGAAAATTGAAACAAGGAATGAACTCAGAAGAAGGGAACTTTTCTTCACATGCAAAGAGTCATGGGAACTATGCCATAGGTATCTTTTGATAGGTGCATTATATTGAGGTATTTTCTAAGGATGAGGAAGAAGTGGAAGAACATGAAGAATTAGGTGAAGGAGAAGCAAAAGTAAAATTACTGAAAGGGAGAAGATTTCTAGTAGTACCCTTGCTACACTCTCAAGTGCACCTTGGTATCACCCATTTAAAGTCTGTGGAGTGTTGAAAGAACATAATATGACAATATTGATGGATAGTGGGGAAACCCACAACTTCATTGATGAGAGCTTGATAACAGAAAAAGGGCTACCAATAGAGGACTTTCAAGGATTTAATATTACTATGGCAGATGGATTTACTATACCATGCACCAAGAGGGTCAAAGGATTGGACATTACTCCTAGTAAACACATAATTATTGATGATTTCTATGTAGTAGGCATGGGAAAAACAAATGTGATTTTAGGGGTGCGATGGTTTCATTCCCTTGGGAAATTCATACCAAATTACAAAACCATGGAGCTGAAATTCCAACATGAAGGTAAAGAGATTATGCTTCATGGTACGACCAATGGAGTTCCTACTTCAATTACAACTAAGGACACAGAGAAAGATTTTCGTCAAGGAAAAGTAGAGTGGGAAGCTCATTGCTATATGAGAGATACATCTAGATCCAATGATAAGAGATCTTATCATGTGGATATTTAATTTATTTTGGATAGGCAAGTAATTGATGAGCATGATTGGATTTGAGAAGATTTTATATTAGAGCATCTTCTAGAGAAATTAGAAATTACTTGTATAGAGTTGGGTTAGCAAGAAGATTGTTTGAAACAAGAGGATAGGAATAATTTGCAATTGTTTTTAGATAATCCACTTCTTGAGTTTGATATAGAGATATTTTATGATAACCCCCTATTTGAAGTGGAGCTCTAGGATAACCTTGTTGAGAGGCATGCATAGGAGCCTCACCAAATAGTAATGATTGTTTTGAGCTCGCTGAAATTTTCAAACCAATAGTTGAAGGTAATCCATTTGATTTCTTTTGAATTATAGTTCAAGACATGAAAGCAATGATGTTTGTAGAAGTTTGAAATCATTACAATCCTTCCAAGCTACACACATTTATTGTCAAAAGGAGGGTGAAAGAATTCAAAAATGTTTGCACATAAGAAAATAGGACCTGGATATTTCATTGGAAGATCTTCATTCAAGAACAGAGAGCTGTCCTCCATTCAGGGTTTTGTAGTTTGTTAGATAGGACAAACAACAGTTTTCTCTTTTTCTATTGATTTTGATTCAGTCTCTTCTCTTAACATTGGTATTTGTAAGGAGCTGAATGTATATGGGCCTGATAGTATATTTTGGAGAAGATTGCTTGACAGATTTATAGCTTCTTGTTGCACCATAGTGGTGCAACAAAAGTATGGTGAAGAGTTCTTTAGATTGATTTGGAATCTTGGTATTTGCAAATGGTTCTTCTTGGGAAGATTTGGAGAATCAATTTCACATTGCTTGAGGACAAGCGAATTTGGAAAGGGAGGATTTGTAATGTCTCTTTTTCCAGTCCATTCCAACATTTTTGGGTACTCCAACTTTCTTGGAAAGCGCCACTTTTGTTGGAAGGGTATTTTGACAATGGCAGGGAGTTCCTGGAGCCAAGATGGGTACAACGGTACTTTCCGTGTGTGGATCTCTGACATTTTGAGAACACCCACAGATTTTGAATAAGTTTAACATTGTGGGAGAACGCCAATCTTCATATAGACTAATATTCTATACACTTAAGGTATCGGTGTCGTGGTCGGGCTTTATTTGGGCTTAATAATTTTTATAACTTGGATGGTTGAGCGAAAGATATTTAAATAATTAAATGGTTAAATATATAAATTATTTAAAAGTGGAAAATTAAAGAGAACTTATATTTAATTATTTAAAAAAGTAATTAATTGAGTCTTGGGGGAAAAAGGTGAATATTCTAATTAAGAGTAATTTTAATTACTTTTAGGGTTAAACAATTATTAGAAAAAAAAGCATTCATTCTATTCATTATCAATTTCCAGAAACCCTCATTTTAGAGAATTTTTTTTTTGAGCAACTTCTACCCTGATGACGAAAACCCTCATGGTATCATTTAGGAATTGGGAGACGAAAACCTTTTGGTTCTCATTTTGGCTTCATACAATTCTCAAATTTGTGCTTACAGGGAATAATAGGTTATTATTTTTTCTAGCAAATCTGAAAATACAAAAAAAAAATATTTTTCTATATTTTTATAGGCATTCATATTACTTCAATAATACATAAATCTTCATTTTATTTGTGAGATTAAATAAATTGGTACAGCTGTATAGCTTTGACCAAGCCAAACCGCAAAGGCAAACTGTACTCAGCATTGAGGACAACAATTTAATATGGGTTCTTTGCTGCAAAAGAGTCATTGACGCTAAGGTTTAAATTGGCTGTGGGACCCTCCAGCACCAGTCCCACCCTATAGACTTCATTCAAAATTTTAAAAGAGAAGACATTGCAGCCAGCAAAAAGGTATGGCATCGTAAAGTGGGAATTGAAGCATAGAGGGAGGTCAACAAATTGATCTTTGGGTCCTTTTGACTAGGTGGTGGTAGCCAAAAGGTGACCTGGAGATCGGAAGTCAGCAACCATTTTTGTGTAATGGGTGGTGGGACCCCCTAGTTCCCAGCCATCTTTTTACAGTTTTTTGCAATCTAAGTCTTTAAGGAGATCTTTCAAAGGAGTTGCAACTTGTTAGAAAACGTGATTGCAGAAGTTTAGAAGGGATATTGAGAATGTGGAAATTCTTTAGCAGCTAGTAACATTCACAGGATCAGATTCAGTGATCCATGTGTACCAAGTTTCTCTTATGTTATTTGAATTTTAGTGAATAATAATGTGTTGCAATAACATTTTATAAATATTTAATTCATCATTATTGGCATCACTTTGGCTGCAATAACAACTTCCATCAGTATTTATATTTATTTATGGCATTGGAAAAACAAAAAATCAGAGTTGTTGAAAAAAAAAAAAATTTTTTTTTTGTAGAATTGTTGGAAATTTCAAAATATAACAGTTGAAGTTGTCGAAAATGTTAGAAAGGTATATTTCAATGAAGACCACTTGCACAAAGCTTTTTTCTTACTTGAATAGTCTATTGAAAAACTTTGAAACAAAAGAAGAATAAAATATTAGAAGCAAAAAAGCAATCCTTTAAGAGCAATTTATTTTAAATTACAAAAAAATTTTAAAAACGAAAGAAGCACATTGTAAAATAACAGCATACAAACTTGATTATGATTTTGAAGACTGGTTGTAGGACAAGACTGGACCCCCATATAGTGCATAATTTTTATCAACTATTTTGATATAATAACCATTACTGTGATGCACAGGCATTACAGGCACACTTAGATTCAGTCAGAGTGAATAACTAGAACACTTATGGATTGACCAATCCTTGTGTACAGCATGAATTAAGATAGGTCATTATCAGGATACTGTTTGATCAGAGCTAAGAACTTGATAAGGAAAAATGAGCATTGACAAAGACTACTAAGGTGATCAGTCCAAATATAATCACCTGGTATTCTTTAATTAGTAATTTTGGGTTTCCCGGTGCAGTAAAAACAATTTGGCATTTTTTAATATTTCTTTGCTATTCACTTTCAACTTGATCTGAGATGCATCATGTTGACCAGTTTGACCAAGTGTTGATTTCTGACTTGATCTGAAATGGACCATGATGAATTTTTCAACCAAGTGTTGATTTCTCAAGAAAATGGCTAGAGCTACAAGCTTGCTGTTGAAAGTTCCTAGTGAAATGAAGAAGGCCCCATGACATCTATGGTACAGTTAAACTATATTAGAAAGTGCTCTTTCAATTCCAACTTTAGACACAATGTTAAAGAGTGGCTCTATGAAGTAATTCATAGCCTATTGATACCCACAGAATATACTAAAACATATGCGACACCTACTACCACCATGCATCTTAATGGATGCAACTGTACCTCATTGAGAGGTATCCATTGAATTTTTCCTCCTGTGCGTGTTGTATGGAGAACTAGATAAAAATACAGAGCAAGCATATATCCCCAATAATAAACAATAATTTATAGAAGGAAAAGTACTCACCATGTGCAGCTGCAATAGCAGACATTGTGGCAACTTCTAAAGCAGCAGATGATGACACACCTTTACCTTCTGGAACACCTGAAGAAACCTACAAGAAAGGACCATAGTTACTGTTTCTTAATTTGGTAAATGTGCATAAAGGCATACATGATTATCAACTTGTGCTTTTTCTATATGGAAAGAAGATCAGCATTGCCTAAATCTGCACTATAAATTTATTTGTTCTAGATACTTGATGAATCTTTCAAATGGAAAAAAAAGCTCACAATGTGGAAACATAAAAAGAACTCAACCCAGATTTCAAACAATAATTTTGACAAAGAAAAATAATAACCTTGAAGAAAATGCAAATAGGATGAGCTCAAGTGGAAAGTCTCTCTCTAATGCTTTGTAAAAATTTCAAAGATATGTTTTTAATTAGATAAGTTATGTTTCTATTAGACTTTTAATAATGTTTTAATTCATCACTTTGACAATAAGTTTCCAAAAATTGTATTAATTTCTTTATGACCTTTCTGTCATATTTAATTAATAGTTGCAGGCAAGGGGATCCATAAAGGACACAAGCACCTTTATGAGATTTTTAATCATGTATTAAGTAATCACTTGGATGATAAATTTTAAAATTTCCAAACTTGTAGTCATTTCTTTATGACCTTTCTCTCATGTATTTTATTAATAGTTGCAAGGCAAGGGAACCCACAAAGAACAAAATCACCTCTAGGCAATCTAATTACCAAAGAAAAGTAAGATGCTAACACAAAAAGCCAGGCACATCTGCCACAAATCCTGTACCAGATTGACAAAGCTTTTGGTGTATCTAATCCATAATCAATTAACAAAAATATGTTTTTTTGTTTTAGTACAGTCACACATATGTTAAAAAAAGTCTTAAAGACATGAAGCCTTCAACTTTATCCACACAAATCACTCTGAAATTTTGTGAAGATTGTGCAAACCAAGAATCCTATATAAACCAAGTACCATACAATGGTCCTAGGAAATTATTTATTTTTACTCATCAGTGATGCAATCTTCACAGTTAATGTTCAAATAAATACTAGAAAGGACCAATTCTTTTGTTGTTTGGATGAATCATTTGAAGTGTACATATAGCATTCAAGAAAAATCGTAGAATCTATTTTGAAAAATTATTCACAACATTACTATAAAATATCAAACAAAGGTATGAAAGGAAAGTTTGAATTCGAACTTCATACTGAAATTATAAACATATTTGCCTTAAAAAGGTAAAATGTTCAATCATGAGAAACATGGGTCAGCTGACATCCAAGTTGTTATGATTGAATACAAAGAATCTCACTGACAACTTTATAGGCTGAAAATTAGCATAAAGGAAAATTTTAATGGCTAATTTTGGCTAATAGGCTATGTTTGTCATTCTCCCAAAAGTACTTTCAAAGTCAAAACAAGTGAAAATGGAGATTGGCCTCATTTCTATTTAATAATATATTTTCTTTGATAATTTTTTAACTTGTATATATGGACATACAAAACATTTTTAAACTATTGCTAATTTAAGAATTCAATATTGAAAAAGATACATCAATATTTCTATACTTTAAAAATATAGGGTTCCTTAAAATTATCTCCCAACATTATACCAGTATGCTGATACCATCATGAAACTGAACACCCAGCTCACGAATTAAAACAAGAATTGTTCCCGCTACATATGCAGCCCACCTGATTACAAATTATTTCAATTGAACATTAAATTCACTTCCAAAAATTTCTGAATTGGTGTATTTTATTTCCTGTCAATGGAAGAGAGGAAAGCTCACTTTTGGGATGGATCTTGTGCAAAATACTTGTGTGCTTTCTCATATGATATCGGCCCGTTTGTGTCCATGAAATCTGCTAAATCCATGTCAAAGGTTGGAGCTCTATTGCTCAATTCTGATCCAAATGACACCTGCAACAGAATTTTTTTCAGTAGTTGGAGATAAACGACTAATCAGTATTTATAGAATTAGATCACTAATTTTCAGTGCTTGAGATAATATGAAATAAATACTAAAGAAGCAAGTTCATTTACAAAAAAGGAACATTGTGCACAACAAATTAAACTAATTGATATTTTCCCTACCACTTCAAAATCATTTCACCACCCATCACTGCATCTTGGCCACCTTGATTTCTTTGTGCACTTATGTAGTTTAAAGAATTTCAATTAACTCACCAACTCCCCACAAACATCCTATTTGGATGCTTTTCTTGTTCTCACTATGACATCTTAGTTGGATAACCTCTTATGCCTCAACAAGGCATTGTGTTCAAAATCTCTCCAAACTACACTATGGCCCATCTAGAAGATCATCTTCAATCCCACTTGGAAGTATTACTAAGACATACACACTCTAACACGACATTTTAAGAGATCATAATCCTCACCTTGAAATTTTCCACCTACTACTCCACAACTCTCCAATTTACCTTGTGCATAAGTGTAGCTTTCACAATCAATGATTTCTGCAATTCATGTCGTATCAATGTATGTTTCCAATGATCCACATAGACATCTTCATATTCCTCAATATGAATCATAACTGAACATCTTCATATCTATTGAAAAGACACTTTCTGCTATAGCTTTCCATTCAAACTAGGTTGATCCACTGTAAAATCTATCTTTGACCTATGCATAGTGCCTTTCTCAAACATCCAAATTCACCTTCCTAGAGCGTCTAGTACAAGCATCTATTTGATTTCACTTAGGTATCTTATGTAATGTCCCTTTTTTTGGTGTCCTCTATTTTGGCCAGTTAGTGATTTGACCCACTTTCTATTTTTAGTAACTGGTCCTAGCGATAGAGCAATGCAGGGTTTCCAGTTTGGGAAACGCATGGCAATTGTCTAGTGAGCTCTAATGTTTTGGAAAGTTATTTACTTAAGTTTTCAAAAGAGGATTTTATAAATTATGTTATAATGTTAAAATATTTAATGTCCCCTTTATTGGAAAACCCTAGATCTTACCCTAGAATCACAAGATAGCTGTAGTTAGGGTTATGGTTTTACCAATTAGGTTCTTAATGGAAGATGAGTCTTGGTTTAGATCCTGCAACCATGTTAGATGATATTTAAATATAATTCATATAATCAAATATATACATATATTCAATTTTTTATCTATTTAAACCATGTAATCATGTAATTATTTCAAATAATATAAGTCGCATAATATCATAATGCACATTGGAAGTTGGATCATAATGGGACTGAGGAGCATGATAGGTCCGCCCGAAGCCATCCACACCAAGCCCAAGAGCGGATATACCATCCCTCTTGGCCCTCATGTGGCACACACAGTCATCCAACATGGGGTGGCCTACTTGGCAAATAGCTTGTACCTGCATTCCCTATCCTTGTTGCTTTATCCATCCCTCTTATAATTGAAACCCCCTCAAATCACCTTTATGATGGACACCTAGAATAAAGGTAAACTTGTGCTGTCCCCTTCCCACTAGCTAAGCAAGTTGCCGCTTTGCCTTTCTAATTCCCAAAGGAAAGTGTCGAAGACAAGGGGAATCATTTATTTAATTATTTAATTATCACATAAGCTCAATGTTATTCTTCTAATGTGATATTAAGTAATTAATTAAATTAACTTCTTATAAAGTGTTTAAGCAAAAAGGGGTCAAAAATGACTTAATGAAATATTTATTTTAAGGGGACTTTATAAGTCACTTTAAAGTGGTGCAAAAAGAGACTATGAGAAATATTTGGGAAGTGACTTTGGAGAATGTCACTTTATGCTTAAATGTGAGAAAATCAAAAGAATAAAAAAAAGAAGAGAAAAGGAGCTTTTGATCGGGCATTTTGGAAAAATATATGCAGGGGCTCAATCTTTTGAACGCACTTTTTGAATGAACATTTTTCAGCGCATCTCTTGGACGTGGGTTTGGAACCCTAACAGCTTGCTTCGACTGTGAGAGATCAGTCCTAGCCAGTATACGAAGCGATTATTTTGGTGTAGTGAAGTGGAAAATGGTGAATCAAAATATGGCTTTAAATCAGATTTTCGCAGACCTGGTTTCACGAGATTTTCGGGGCTTTAGAGAGACGAGTTTATGATCAACCCTCAGCTCCTGGGGTCGTGGCTTATTCAGACATTATGGGCCGTCAATAATATCAGCTAACACCCTTGAAACAACCACGTTTTTGAAGAATCTGGGCCGTTCTAAGGTGGACGCGTATTTGTCTCAGTAGGAAACGCCTTTAGCAGCATCTCCTTGCAAAGACGTGACCATGGAAGCATAACTCGTGATGGCTTCAGTTTGAAACGGGAATGCAGTGAGTTGCTGGGCGCCATATCAGACTCAAGCAATCTTTACCAAACTGGAACAGCTTCATGGTTGTCTCATATGACACCTTCTTCAGTGCTGGAGCATACTGTGAGTGGTATTTCGCCTTGTAAGTTATATCATTGTTAAATCTGGGTTATGGCTTGGTTGTTTGCTTCATAGAGCTTCTTGTTGTCAAGTAACCACTCAAGTCTGTGTATCCCCTTGCATTTCCTTGAATATTCTGAACTTGGGTGGGTTTTCCTAAGCCTGAGGGATTTCTTTATACTTACCAGCTCATAATAAAGGTTACAAGGGAACTGTGCATGACTGTAGCTTAAACTTTCCCTTATACTTTTCATATCAGCCTAGGGAAGTTTAATATAGAGGTGGAGATCTGTATGTGTCCACCTAATGCTGTAGCAAACTTCTGAATCCACTTGTGTATGAAATAGTTGCAAGCTATATCATTGAATACATACATGTTGCCATTTTATGTGCTTACTACATGCTGAAATCTATAGACGAACTGAGGATGAATTTCTGAGTATGCATTGTCATTTCATTAATGCAAGATGCTGGGAGTTAAATCTGAGTTGGCTGTATGTAATGCTCAAACACTGTAAACTTCGAAAGAAGGCATTCTAAATTGCTATTATGATCTAAATGTTGTTACTATAACTGCTGTTTGTAAGAGTGTTGTTTTGCTTACATGCTGTCAACATTGTTTAATTCTGTGCATGCACATTACCCCATGCGGTTTATAACCTGAACATTTAAACAAGCTCCCTTCAAACCAAACAATTGAGACACCAAAGCAGTTAGATTTAAGGGAAGGTCATAAACAGAAATTTATATCAGCCAAAGTGGCATCCAGGGCAGATGTTTGATAGACAAACAAGGCATGAAATCAGAAAAATTTAACCATAATTAGCAGGGCACCTTACAGTGGTATCAGAGCCAGCTTCCTGCCTGCCTGTGTGGTAGTGGGATGTTATGAATCCTGATAACCGAGAGTTTATAACATACAGAAGAGAAAGGAGAAGAGGTGTTGGTCCTTTCGATACTGATTCATCATCTGAAGAAGATATCATGGGTGATAGGCATGACATACCCGAGGGTAGCACTCAACAGATTCTCAATGACCTAGCTAGAGGTCAACAACAGATAGCTCAGCTCTTAAACCAGCTCTTGGGTGATAGGAATAATGGTAACAATGGGACAAACGGTCATGATAACAATGTAGAGGCCAGCAACACCAATATACCAGTGCATACCCATGCTAGGACAGCTAGTAGGGTGACTCTGAGGCCTCTCATGCCTCAATTCTTGGGAGGACAGCCCGCTGGAAATCAAGAGCAGCAAGCACAAGGAGAGCGATTTACAGATTATTTAAGAGAATATCAATTGTTGGGAGATGAATTTCATGCTGCCATGTCATTGGCGGATTTTTGCACTATCAAGTATAGGAATAGACCCAGAAACAACAATAGAGGACAGCAGAACCAGGATCTACAACACAAGGTTGGAAAACTCACGATCCCTTCCTTTGACGGGTCTAGTAAATGCACAGCGAGAGCGTGGGTACAAAAGTTGGACACTTTTTTCTAGCTAAACCCCATGTTGGAGACAGAGGCTATTAAGTATGCTACGCTACACTTGGATGGTGAGGCACATGAGTGGTGGTATCATGGGCTTGTCACTTCAGGGCATGCCAACATCACTTCCTATTTGGAGTTCACACAGAAAATTATGGACAGATTTGATCAGAGGGATCTAGAGCTTCATTTCCGGGAGTTAGCACAACTTAAGCAGAGTGGATCAGTAGACACATATATCTATGAGTTTCAGTGATTGGCAGTTATGGTGATAGATATTTCAGAGCAGAGGTTGGTTATGCTCTTTATTGAGGGTCTATCCGAACCACTTTGTAGTTGGATTAAGGCTTTCAAATCCGATTCCCTACAGGATGTGATCACTAGGGCGAGAGACATGGAGTTCTCCACACCTGACAACAAAATCTCTTCTAAACCTTTTGTTCCTCAGAAAAACAAGGGCAAGAAGCCTTTTTAGAAGAAGGGAAGCAAAAAAAGTGATCCAGATGAGGAGTATCGCAAGGAATGCAGAATTAAGGGAATTTGTTACCATTGCAAGGAACGTTGGGAGCCAGGTCACCGTTGCCTAGGAAAAGGCAAGGCTCACCTTATCGAGGTTGTGACCAAGGATGAGAGCAGTGATGACGAGCCTTCACAGGATATCAACGATAGCAGTTCAGATGAGGAGCAGCCTCAGGGAGAGGGTAAGAGTAGTGTCATTGCTACATTATCAGGCACTCCTAGATTTAACTCTTTTAGAGTTAGAGGAGTTTTACAGGGACATCGCATATGTGTGTTGATCAATAGTGGGGCAACCCACAACTTTATTGATGCAGCCCTAGTTGAGAAACATATGCTACCCGCAAAGGACTTTGAAGGATTTAATGTGATGCTGGCAGACGGCTATAAATTGAGATGCACTCGGAGGGTTCCACAGTTGCCTATTACCTTGGGCAATTACACAACTACAAATGACTTCTATGTGGTGGATTTGGGTGACACTCATGTTATACTTGGAATTCAGTGGTTACACTCATTAGGAAAATATTCTCAGAACTTTCAGACCATGGAATTTAAGTTCAGGATAGCAGAGGGGCAGCGAGTGGTGCTTAGAGGCATGACTAATGGATCAGCCAAGGTTGTGTCTGCTAGACGCATGGAGAGCATTTTTCGGCATGAGGACATAGCTTGGGCAGCTGAGTGTTTGATCACCACCAAAGAGTCTTCAGATTCAGGGCAGCCATATCATGTTGACATTTAGGAGCTATTGGGTAAACATGATACGGGTTTTTGGAGAGATACCTCCAGGGAGACCACCCGATCGTGGTTTTGAGCATACCATTGAGTTAGAGGAGGGGGCCAAACCAGTAATCACTACCCCCTATTGTCATCCTAAGAAATTCAAGGATGAGATCGAGAAAGCAATCAAAGAATTGCTTGAGATGGGACACATTAGACCGAGCTCCAGTCCATTCGCTTCTTCTGTGGTCTTGGTGAAGAAGAAGGATGGAACCATGCGGATGTGCATTGATTACCGGGCTCTTAATAAGAAAACCATCAAGAACAGGTACCCTATACCCAGGATAGATGAGTTGTTGGATGAACTTCATGGGGCAGTGTATTTTTCGAAGATTGATCTTCGTTCAGGGTATCATCAGATAAGGGTCAGAGAACAGGACATACACAAAACAGCATTTCGTTGTCATTATGGGCACTATGAGTTCTTGGTCATGCCATTTGGTTTGACAAACGCACCTGCCACATTTCAGTCCTGCATGAATCATATATTCAATAAGCATTTGCGTAAATTCTTATTGGTGTTCTTTGATGACTTGCTCATTTACAGTCGGACTTGGGAGGAGCACTTGAGACATCTTGACGAGGTCTTGAGTATCATGGGGGAGCAGTCACTCTATGCTAAGGCTTCAAAATGCGAATTTGGCCTTAGAGAGATATTATATTTGGGGCATGTGATCAGTGTAGAGGGAGTACAGGTCCATTAGGAGAAGATACAGGCGATACTCGATTGGCCACCACCTAGGACACTCACAGAGTTGCGAGGCTTCTTTGGATTGTGCAGTTACTATAGGCGGTTTGTGAGGGGATTTTCACACTTGGGAGCACCTTTGACAGATTTGACAAAGAAAGGTGCATTTAGTTGGTTAGAGGAGGCACAACGAGCTTTCGATAAGCTCAAACAGGTGATGAGTAGTTGCCCAATATTGGCGCTTCCAGATTTCACACAGCCATTTGTTTTGGAGTGTGATGCTTCAGATGAGGGCATAGGAGCAGTGTTGATGCAAAACAGACACCCCATAGCTTTTGAGAGCCGTAAGTTGAGGGGACCAGAGAGACTATACTCCATCTATGATAAGGAGATGCTCGCCATTATGCATGCCTTGGCGAAATTCAGACAGTATTTAGTTGGAGGGAAGTTTGTGGTGAGGACCGATCACAACAGTCTCAAATACTTCTTGGAGCAGAGGGATTTGAATGAGAGGCAACAAAAGTGGGTCAGCAGGATACAGGCATATGACTTTGATATAGAGTATGTGAAGGGAAAAAAGAATGTTGTGGCAGACGCCCTCTCTAGGAGACCTTTAGCTTGCTCACTTTCAGAGATTTCCGCAGATTGGAAATCCCTCTTGTTGGTAGAGTACTCCAAGAATAAGTTTGCTTGTGAGTTGTTGGATGGGTTGATTCAGGATGACAGGTACAGAGTAGTGGATGATGTGATCTGCTACAAGGATAGGATCTACTTGGTGCCAGAGTCTAGATTGAAGGAGAAAATATTGCAGGCTTCTCATGACACTCCCTTAGCAGGCCATCAGGGCTATTTCAAAACTTATAGGCAAGTCAGAGAGAGGTTCTCTTGGAAGGGCCTCAAGGATGATGTATTGAGACATATTAGGGAGTGTGTGACTTGTCAGCAGAACAAGTCAGAGCATATGCATCCAGCCGGATTACTACAACCATTGCCTATCCCAGAGTAGAAATGGGAGAGCATTTCTATGGACTTCATCACGGGTCTACCTAAGGTACATGGGAGAGATAGTATTTATGTGGTGGTAGATCGGTTGACGAAGTACACTCACTTCTTTGCTATTCCGACTGAGTACAGGGCACCACAGGTGGCTGAGTTATTTTTCAGGGAGATCTTTAGATTGCATGGGCTACCTCGGAACATAGTCAGTGATAGGGATAGTAGATTCATGAGTGCATTCTAGCAGGAGTTGTTTAGGTTGGCGGGCACTGAGTTGACTCCGAGCATGAGTTATCACCCTCAGACAGATGGACAGACAAAAATTGTAAACAAATGGATTGAGGGGTACTTGCGCAACTACATTGCAGGACAGCAGCGGGCGTGGATTAAGTGGTTGCACTTGGGGGAGTATTGTTATAATACCACTCATCATATGTCCATTGGGATGAGTCCTTTCAGAGCCTTGTACGGTTATGATGCACCTTCATTCACGGAGATGGCTTTTGGTGAGAGCAGGGCTCCCAAAGCCAAGGATTGGATTCAGGAGAGTCAGGATATATTGAGGGCACTCAAAGATAACCTACAGGTGGCACAAAATCAGCAAAAGACATATGCTGATAGGCACAGGATCGAGCGCAGTTTCGAGGTTGGGGATTTGGTATACCTTCGTTTGCAGCCATATAGACAGTCCTCTCTCAAGAAGAGCGGAGCTGAGAAGCTCAAGCCTCGATTCTATGGACCATACAGGATTATCAAGAGGGTTGGAGAGGTTGCATATGAGTTGGAGCTGCCAGAAAGTAGCAAGATTCATAATGTGTTTCATGTTTTGTGCCTTAAGAAGGCGCTGGGTCAGCAGGTTACTTCTTCTTCAGAGCTTCCACCATTGGATGAGGAGGGGCATTTGGTCCTAGTCCCTGAGGAGATTATTGACACTCGAGAGAGAAGGTTGAGGAATAGGGTGGTGAAAGAGTATTTGGTGAGATGAAAAGATTTACCAGCAGAGGACGCCACATGGGAGAGTGAGCAGATTCTTCAGCACCCGAGTTTGCAATTGCTTGGGGACAAGCAATTTCGGGAAGGGAGGACTGTGATGTCCCCTTCCCACTAGCTAAGCAGGTTGCCGCTTTGCCTTTCTAATTCCCAAAGGCAAGTGTCGAAGACAAGGGGAATCATTTATTTAATTATTTAATTATCACATAAGCTCAACGTTATTCTTCTAATGTGATATTAAGTAATTAATTAAATTAACTTCTTATAAAGTGTTTAAGCAAAAAGGGGTCAAAAATGACTTAATGAAATATTTATTTTAAGGGGACTTTATAAGTCACTTTAAAGTGGTGCAAAAAGAGACTATGAGAAATATTTGGGAAGTGACTTTGGAGAATGTCACTTTATGCTTAAATGTGAGAAAATCAAAAGAATAAAAAAAAAAAGAGAAAAGGAGCTTTTGATCGGGCATTTTGGAAAAATATATGCAGGGGCTCATTCTTTTGAACGCACTTTTTGAATGAACATTTTTCAGCGCATCTCTTGGACGTGGGTTTGGAACCCTAACAGCTTGCTTCGACTGTGAGAGATCAGTCCTAGCCAGTATACGAAGCGATTATTTTGGTGTAGTGAAGTGGAAAATGGCGAATCAAAATATGGCTTTAAATCAGATTTTTGCAGACCTGGTTTCATGAGATTTTCGGGGCTTTAGAGAGACGAGTTTGTCATGTCCCCTTCTCGACATCTCTCAGAGTGACAGATTGGCTCTATCACACACCTCCCTCAGACTGATTGTTTGGAGGGTCACTTTGGAGCTTGGCCTGCTTCACCATGGAGTTTGATCGCTTGTCTTTCGCTCGCCTCGATCGGAGACTTTTGCGTGATTTGTTTTTTTAGCTCGGCAGTAAAGTGGGGACCACCGCTATTTTGGCTTTCCGGCATCAGGAATCTTCAGAAGTTCACACGGATTCACGAGAATATTAATATTATTCGTATTGATTAAATATTAATTAATTAATGTTAATAATATAAAGTTATAATTTTAAATTATAACTTAAGTGTTTTCCTTGAGGGGTGCGCCCATCATTAAAAGGGGGCCAGTTGACATTTGGTTTAAATTAAAATATTCAGTGGAGAACTATGGAGAATTAAAATATTTAAAATATGAATATTTTATTAAAACCCTATTTTCAAGCAAATCGCACTTTTGAGCTTATTTGAGGATTTGCCTTGGAAATGGTGCCATTATGTGATTATTGAGTTTGAAACTGATCAATTTTGGTCTGAGCCTGAGACTTTAGGGTTTCGTGTTCGATTCCTTGGAGAACGAGCCATCTCCAGCGGAAAGCAATTCAGAGAGTGTGCAATATCACTTGATCTATTGCCTACAGAGGTTTTCTTATTCAGAGAAAACTACAGAGCTTCAGAGGAATTCATATCTTCAGTTATTATCAGTTGTTTGCATTTGGATATCATCTATTGCCTGGGGCGCACCATTTCAGAGACATAGAAATTGATTTAAAGGAGGCCGTACCAACATTCATTGCTGATCTGACAGGCCGTACATTTCTGTCAGAGCCGTACCAGCAAGAAAAGACGTGCTTCTTGTCTTGACTCATACGCCTATCTTCAGAGCTCATTCATTCACCATCTGGAGGCGCTGGAGGTTGCTAGAAACATTGGGGTTCATCAGATAGCAAAAAGACCAAGCATTTATTACAGCCGTACAATTCTGTACCTTTCAGCTGTGACAGCAATTACCAGGTTTTCTCAATAAAATTCATTCTTTTACTTTGCATGTTTCAAAAATTGCATTGTACTGTTTCCAGTTGATGAAATAAAAGAGGCGCCTTTATCCTAGCTTGTATTTGCTACCATATTGAAGATCTAGTAATTTTTAGAGAATTTATTATTATTTTCTGGTAAAGCCGTACCTTTGCATTTATTGTTAAAAATCCAAAAATTGCAAAAAAATCACAAAAACCCAAAAACGACAGAAAAACATTAAATTTCAATCGAAGCATCGGGGAAAGGGGTTTCTCAGAGTTTAGGATCAGCCCTCAGCTCCTGGGGTCGTGGCTTATTCAGACATTATAGGCCGTCAATAATATCAGCTAACACCCTTGAAACAATCACGTTTTTGAAGAATCTGGGCGGTTCTAAGGTGGACGCGTATTTGTCTCAGTAGGAAACGCCTTTAGCAGCATCTCCTTGCAAAGACGTGACCATGGGAGCATAACTCGTGATGGCTTCAGTTTGAAACGGGAATGCAGTGAGTTGCTGGGCGCCATATCAGACTCAAGCAATCTTTACCAAACTGGAACAGCTTCATGGTTGTCTCATATGACACCTTCTTCAGTGCTGGAGCATATTGTGAGTGGTATTTCGCCTTGTAAGTTATATCATTGTTAAATCTGGGTTATGGCTTGGTCGTTTGCTTCATAGAGCTTCTTGTTGTCAAGTAACCACTCAAGTCTGTGTATTCCCTTGCATTTCCTTGAATATTCTAAACTTGGGTGGGTTTTCCTAAGCCTGAGGGATTTCTTTATACTTACCAGCTCATAATAAAGGTTACAAGGGAACTGTGCATGACTGTAGCTTAAACTTTCCCTTATACTTTTCATATCAGCCTCGGGAAGTTTAATATAGAGGTGGAGATCTGTATGTGTCCACCTAATGCTGCAGCAAACTTCTGAATCCACTTGTGTATGAAATAGTTGCAAGCTATATCATTGAATACATACATGTTGCCATTTTATGTGCTTACTACATGCTGAAATCTATAGACGAACTGAGGATGAATTTCTGAGTATGCATTGTCATTTCATTAATGCAAGATGCTGGGAGTTAAATCTGAGTTGGCTGTATGTAATGCTCAAACACTGTAAACTTCGAAAGAAGGCATTCTAAATTGCTATTATGATCTAAATGTTGTTACTATAACTGCTGTTTGTAAGAGTGTTGTTTTGCTTACATGCTGTCAACATTGTTTAATTCTGTGCATGCACATTACCCCATGTGGTTTATAACCTGAACATTTAAACAAGCTCCCTTCAAATCAAACAATTGAGACACCAAAGCAGTCAGATTTAAGGGAAGGTCATAAACAGAAATTTATATCAGCCAAAGTGGCATCTAGGGCAGATGTTTGATAGACAAACAAGGCATGAAATCAGAAAAATTTAACCATAATTAGCAGGGCACCTTACAAAACTTTATAAAATTAAACCAAATATTATGCCACAAGAGGGGGATGCCACATTTCAGAGACATGAGAGATTTTTAAATAAATTGAAAAAGCTCTTAAGGGGGCAGGGGAGTTTGGAGGGAAAACAATTTCAAAATTAAGTTGCCCTAATTTCCCTCTCACCTCTAATTAAGCAACACTTTTGGCCTCATTTGGATATCTTTCATTTGACAACTTAACAGGATGCTACTAAATTGCTTCCAGGGTTCTACTGCTACGAGTTGAGGATGAAAAACCTCATTGTTTGGAGCTAGTTTCAGTGGTAAGAGATCCACCCTAGCTGGATAGGGGTGATTCTACTTCAGGGATCACAGTTGGGTATTCACAGGGTCTGATTTCAGACATTTTTAAGGAGGAATGATGATCTTTTGGGTTTTCTTGATGTGGGTTTGAAGATTTTGGCATGCTTGATCTTTGACTTCATTTTGGAAGTGATTGGAGGTGTTTTAAAGCATTTTCTGAGTACTGGTTTGCATTTTCAGAATTCTAGAAACTCTTTGTTTGATAGTGGCTAAAGGTGAAAATCCATTTATAACTTTGTGCATGCTTGGCCAATCATTCTGGGTATTGGTTCATTGGATTCCTCTAACTTGGGTGCCTCCTTTCAAGCATTGGTTTGAATTTATTGCTGAAGTTTGGAATTTTGGGAGCTGGTCGCCCCTCCTAGGGGGTCGTACATTTCTTGGGTTGGTATTTTCAAACCATTCTCAGTTGGACAGTAACTTCTAGGTCTGCTACAACGAGTTCGTGGTGCCTTTTTACATGTTATTGTTGGTTCAAACGAAGGAGAGTGTTGTGGATTGCTAGCACCATCTTTGGGTGAGTTTCATAAGGCCTTGTTTGTAATTTGCTGCCTATGTGAGGCTGTTATCAAGTCTGATAACCCTATATGCCAGGTCTGAAAAATCTTCATTTAAGTCTGATTTTACTTGTAATGAATTTCCATCATGATATGTTTAGTACAATGTGAAAAGCAATGCATTTCCTTGGTCTTTCCCTTTCTATGCAATATTCATCTACATGCAATGCATTGATGTAAACATATGAACAAACATACCAAACACATCAGCAAAACATCACAATCAACAAACAGTGTCAAAAAATAATAATCAAGGCTGGTTATTATAGTGGTATCAGAGCAAAGTTTTCTTGACAGCTTGTTGGGAAGCTAAACTTTGTCAAATTTTTGGTTGCCTGTTAGTGATCAGCACTTACTTGTGTGTGTTGGCAATTTTCACCTTCGGGAAAAGCATCTTAGTTGAACATCTTGGTTCATTGGCTTGGTTAAAGTGAAAACATGGATTGGCGACCTAAATTCCTACCCAAGGAAGAAGATCCTATCCAAGAAGTATTGATAACACTATAAAAGGAAAGAGTCAACTCTGAAAGTGAAGCCACCAAAATTATTGATGAGTATCAACAAATTCCTGATGAGATCAAAGACCACGTTTCCTTTGGTGCTTTCTTGGACTTCATTGTATGGAAGGACACTAGCAAAAAGGGTTTGATTAACTACATAAGAAGATCAAGGAAAAAAGGAGATTCTCAAGAAGTCCTTGCAAAAGAAAAGGAAGAGTCTAAAGCAAAAAAGATGGTAATGAAAGAGCTTGCTGATTTTGACATGGCAAGAACAAAAATTTCTAGAGTTTAGCCTGAATGCGTGGAAGATAAACTATTAGAACTTCCCCATGAAGAAGACTTCATCAATCAAGAGGCATGTATGACAAAGCCCCAAGAAAACTCCCTAGGAGTGCATGCAACTACCATTGAGGAGATAGTGCATGAGGGAAAGGACATAATAGCAGCCTTGAATGCATCTCTTGAGCTATCCAATGAAGTGATTGACACTAGCACCAAGGTTGATAGGGTTGAGATCAGTAATATACCTTCAGATGTGTTGTGACCTATTTCACACATCGCCCCATTGCAAATGGGGACCCCCAGTAGTTTGTTTTTTAGGGTTTTGTCTTAGCGTTGCAATTTCATAAGTCCATTTCTTTGAGAGTTTGGAGTTAGGGTTTTGAGGAATCATCCGAGTCAAATAGGGAATTTAGGCTCAGAATAGTGTCTGGACATCGTCAAAGTGCTTAGAAGGCTCGGAGGATGAAAAACGCCATTGCTTAGGGTCAATTCTAACACCTTCCTATTTTTGTGGGATTCTGCTTTTTTTTTGCTTTTTGCTTTTTCTGCTTTTTTATTTTTGGCACTTTAAGACCAATCCGGGAAGCAGCTTTTTCGGCTTGCTTTTTGCTTTTTGCTTTTTTCAACTTTTTTGAAAGTTGACCTATTACTGGGTCCCTCAGGTCATGGCAATAGTGTTCCTATCTTCAGAATCTAAAATTTGTGTCTCCAAGTATAAAAAGCAAGGGGAAATCTCCAGGCGAGGTTTTGTTCCAAATATTCCAGATAAACATGAGGTGTTGAGCAAGAAATTCATCCAAGTGTTAGGCAAGGCAATATCTAGGCCATCCATAAGTTCGCCATGGTTTGAAGAACATGACCTAAGAATCTATCAAGTCCGCCTAGACATGAAAGAATGGATGGCAAGGGAACTACAAAGTCTGCCTAGAGGAAATGTGAAGATGGTTGGACAAAGGAGAAGTCTGCCATGCATATTGTCCAAGCAACCATGAAGTCCGCCCTTGCAATGTCCAACACTTGATGAACTCCGCCTTGTCCAAGAGCACTCCAACTCCACCCTAGCATGAAGCAAAATGACTAAACCATGAAGTCCGCCCAGGTAAAATTGGCATGAAGACGATCAAGTTCACCATGGATGAAATGAAAGTTCACCATAATTGAAAAATGATCAAGTTTAAAAAGTTAGAAAGATGAAACTCAATACTTAGAATATTTTTATATTTTTCAGACACTTAGAAGAAATTTTCAAAATATCCAACACTTAGGAAAATTTTCAAATTCAAGAAGAATCTAGAAGATTTCGTGCCAACTCGTTCAAGGAAAAGGATATTTTGGCTAAGGGTGGCGCCATGGTGAAAATTAGAAACTTTCTCTTGAAAATTTTCAATGAAGATTAAGTTGCCATTTTAGAGGAAATAAAACAGTCCAGGTTCGACGAATCTAAAAGAAAAACATGAAGTTGCTAAAATCATCGAACTCTTCAACTTTATATTAAGTTTAACTTGTCACTTTCAATTCATTCTCTCCAAAGTTCGATTGTGAAAAGGTTTTGGCTCTCTCAAATTTACGAAAGATAAATTTTTGAAGGAAGACTTTTGAAGATAAAGTAAAATTTCTGAGTTGAAGGACATAATTTCCAGAAAATAACGTGCTTTTTCTGAGTTAAAGACAAATTTTCAGAATTGAAGGCAGATTTATAGTCAAAAATATAGTTTCGAAGGTTGATGACGACCAGAGGAGGACCTTCAAGAAAAGCTCAGATGAAGTTCGCCAATAAAGGATTGCAGCCACAGTCAAAGATCAATTCCAAGTGGAAAAATGTCATAGACACCAACCTTGGGCACGTGGATTTCAAGGATTTCAAGAGGAGAATGTATGGGCAAGATGGATTCCTGCCAACACCTATTGCTCGCCGGATGATGAGAGATGGCATTGCCCAAGCGGCTGGATTTCCATCGGCTATGGAGTGCGCTGAGTTGATGATTGAGTGTGCCATACATTACAATGCACAAGAAAGACAAATTATTGCGCCAGATGGGAAAGTATTGGCTCACCCCTGAGAGTTAGGCATTCAGGAAGCATCTGGGATACCAAATTACAACCGGACTTCCTATATAACCAAAGAATACACCAAAAAACTTTATGAGGACCAGCTTGAGCTTTGTGCAACAAATGTCAATAAGTTGTGGTTAGAAAAGCCATGGCCTTCCCTCAAGAAAGTGCCAAAGAAGTTGCTTCGTATTGACTTCAAAGAGGAGTATGGTGACATCATTTTGCTGTTAAATAGAGTAATGGGCAGCCCTCAGGGTGTGCCATTTGAAACTTGGATGTACTATTTTATTGATGAGATCACCTCAGGCGTTAAAATGTTCAATTGGTCTCGGATAATCAGCAATAATCTTGATGAACAGCTAAACATTTTGGAAAGGATGAAGTCCTTTTACATGAGCTCCTACATTGTCTACTTGTTGGCTAGAAATTACAAATACACAGGATTGATTTGCAGAGGCGTGGATATTGCAGGGAGGAACTCATCAGAGGCTCACTCAGGAGGCCAAGAGCTCGATAAGCAAGTATGGATCCTGGTTTATACAGTATCCAAGATTCACATATATAAGAGTTCAAGGATTTACCAGATGTCCTTACTGACTTCCAATTTACCCTACCAACAGAATGGTTTTGCTTGAAGTCCTTAGACAATTGGAAACATATCAGGGCTTTCAGAGGACAAAGTAGAAAGCGGCCATTTCCTTTCCATTTTTCATCGGAAATATGCTGGAGTCTTGCCAAATGGCACAGGCAGCTGAGAGTGCCAGGTTGGAAATGCAGTGGTATCCATTCGCATCTTACCGGTTCAGGGCTGATTTCGATCCTCACAACCATACTGGGACAGTGAATGGGAAGAAGTACAGACATAAGGTAGACCTGAAGGATTTTTGGGCAAATGTTGTCGATGAGTTTGATATCAGGAAAAGACTATGGTCTAGATTGCCAGTAAGCTTGATCAGAACAACCGAGCTTTTCCGTGTGCCTGACCAGTTCGAGGATGATGGAGAATATGTTCAGCCGCGCTATGATGAAAATTGGCCTCTTCCTCTCGTGAAATGGTCAGAACCAAAGCTCGCAGATCTAGCCACCTTGATGAGGCCAGTTGTTAAGTATTCATAGTGGTGGGTTGATCAACAAGTCCAGGGGATAAGGCAAATAAATTTGACCCTCATAACTTGATGGGCGAAATGCAATCATATTCTTTGAATGCAGGAGCATCCCAAAGTGCCGAACTAATTGAAAGCACTAATTCCAGGAAAATGAAGGAAGTAGTTGATGACTCCACAAGGTCGAAGGGGAAGAAAATTGTAAACGAGGAACCTATTAAGAAGAAGCAGAGATCAGAGCCATCCCATTCTACCATGTCCAGGAATGTGAACGAGGTATTAACTATTGAGGATGAGTCATTGGCTGAAATAAGGATTCCTTCTCCAATCCATGAGGAGAATATTGAATCAATCCAACAGGACGATTATGAACCCCCACCTCTTACAGGAACGGAAATAATTGAACCAGAAAATGAGATGGATATTCTGGATGAAGAATTTCAAGAGGGAATGATTTCCACTCTTAGAGGAGTTCAGGGTATTCCATGTGAAGAAAGTAATCAGGAAGAGGAAGGCATTGAGCAGCCTACGATTCCTGATTGGTTGAAAGAAAGGTTGAAAATGAAAGCACTAGTGGAAATTCAAGAAGAAGATGATACGGCCGATTTCTTGGCCAGATTAGAGAAGGTTACTGCAAAGAAGCCAGCCAAGAGGTTTTCCACAATCCAGAGAGATGAAGCCGGCAACCGTTTAGTGCAAATTGTTGTACCAACCGTGGGCAAGGCAAAGGAAGATATTACTCCTCAGGAGTATGCAATCACTACTATTGACATGGGACCAACTACAAAGGGTCAAGAGATTGAGGACTTGGACAATTCAGTTGCTTCCATGAAGGAAAGATTGGAAAAGGAGGTAGGAAAGAAAAGAGAATACAAAAAGGAAATTGAGAGCCTGAAGGAATATGTTTAGCACTTAACCAAACCTCTTAATCAAGGCGATTCAGTGGCTCCTCCATTTTTGAATTCTTCGCAGGAAGCAATCAAAGATTATGAAGAAGAAATGGTAATAGCTAGAGAAACCAAGGAGTGGATGGTGAGCAAAAGTGAAGAAGCAACCACATTTATGGAAAGATTAACATTGGCCTATGGACAGACTTCTTCTTTGCTTTCCAGAATTGCAGTCATGGCGAAAGCATGGGATAACCTTTAGGATGTTTAGGACAGAATTATCCCGTGCCTTAGAGTGTTGAAAGGAATTCCAAAGCAGGAATTGATTGATGAAAAAGTAATTGCAGCAGGGGCTGTATATGATTTCAACACTTGGTACTGGGCATTGGTTGCACGAAGTGAAGTCTTAGAAAAAGTGAAGGCCGATGGCATCAGAGCTAAGGAACAGATAAGAGAGATTCAAAATAATATTTTCCTTGTAGCTGCGGATATAGTTGAGAGGGATACCATCCATGAAAATGATATGCAGTTGGAAAGTCTAAAGCTCAAAACTTAGGAGATTTTCTTCGCCATCATTGGACCAGTATTGACGCAGAATTTGACTAAGGAATTGAATTTCTTGTCCATCCGGGATGCCTTCCAAAGACAGGAATTGGAATGGGAGACTGCTTTTTCCGTGTGTGCAGATGACTTGGACGGATTGGAAGTCAACGTGAATATGCTACCACATGTCATGATGGAGGAAGTCAGCCCACATGATGGAGGAAGTCAACGTGAATATGCTACCACATGTCATGATGGAGGAAGTCAGCCCACATGATGGAGGAAGTCAACGTGAATATGCTACCACATGTCATGATGGATTGAATATACTACCACTCAAGGGGATAGGGATGCGCCTCCTAGAAGATAGCTCCTCGTGCCACTTGTCCTCCATGCACTCGCTATGGATGTTATTTTGGGAAACCCTAATTAGGGTTGTTATATCTTAATCTCAGCCGTTGATCTTAATTGATCTCGACCTTTCATTTGTTTTTCAAAACTCTATATAAACTCCTATTCTCTCATTTCATGGTGTGAAGAGAGTTTTATGAAATTGTTGCTTAGAGCTACTTGGATAATAAAAGTTCATGTTGCAAGTTTTCTTTGAATCCTTCTTGTTATCAAGTGGTTGCATGGTTGCATATCTCCTTCAACATAGAATAAATTTAGAATAGAATTTGATTTGCATGCTTGTTAGATGAATGAAAGATTTGATAGTATAGATTGGTGAAACTCTTGCTCATACTTTCTTTGAATGAATGATATTTGTTCAATGCGTAAAGTTAGCCTGAGCCTATATTGTGGATGCTTTAACTTCTACTTTGAATAAAATATTGTTCTATTGATGGTATTATTCATTGTATGAAAATCTTGAGCACAACCCTAGAAGATTGCACTTACTTTGTGTTGTGACCTTTTCACACATTGCCCCATTCAAAATGGGGACCCCCTAATTTTTGCTCCATTCTGGTCTTTTGGCTTTGGTTTTGTCTCTCTCTCTCTTTCTTTCTGTCTCTTTCTGTTGTCCGCTTTCCGGGGATGTGTCTGTCATTGAGCTTGAACGTGAAATTTTGGCCAAGTCTGAGAATTAGGGTTTGTATCTCTCTGGTCAATCTAAAGTCAAATGAAGTGAATAAATTGAAATCTGAGACTAACATTGCTGTCAGTATGCTTCCAGCAGGTTCCAACTCAATTTTAGTGAAATCTGGCAACTTACTATTTTTAGTAAGTGTGCAATTTAGGATGTTCTTTCAGCACTTTCAAAGTTTCAACAGTCACAATGCATCCAGAACATGTCAAGCTGCTCGTCTGCCAATTTTGAACCAGAACGGACAACTGTCTATTTTTAACAAGTTCAGCTTCCGGTGCAAATTTTAGGGTTTATATGCAGAATTCTTCAATGCATGTCTGCATTTTCTTTTTGGGTTTTCTGAAACCTACGCAATGGTATAACATGCAAAATGAGCCAATGACTTTCAGAATTAAGCCTTCAGAGGCTATTTTTAGGGTTTGCATGTTGAGATTTTCTTTGCATGTCTGCATATTCCTTGTGGGTTTTTTGAGACCTTCACAACGATGTAACATGCAAACCAGGATTATAACTTTTTCAGGAGCCGTCTTCAGAGGCTATTTTTAGGGTTTGCATGTCAGGGTTTTCAGCGCATGTCAGGTGATTCTTTATGGGTTTTTCAAGACCTACACAGTGATGTGACATGCAAGGGAAGATGATTAGTTTTCATAGACTTACTATTTTTAGCAGGTGCATTCTGGCAGCTGCCCAGTGCATCAGAACCACAAACAGGGCGAAGTGCAACAAAAATGAGGTCAAACGGAGGTCATTTGATATACATGCAAGTCAAATTAGGGTTTCCAACTTCGGGACCCAAAATGAGGGGTAAAATGTTAGAATTTCCGAAAACTGGTGTATCCCACTGCGTTCAGCATTTTTCAAGCTATCCACCAGTAAAATTTGAAGGCAATCGAAGCACTTACTATTTATAGTAAGGCGTTCCGGAAACTGGCTAAAAATAGTAAATCAGCGTTAGGCGCCAGTGTGAACGGGCAAGTCATCCGATGAGGAGCACGTCATTCGAATTTCAAGTCAAACGGAGTTGTGGAGGTCTCAGAAACAGGCAGTTACTATAAATAGTAAACCACCTTCGGAAATGTGCTATAAATAGCAAGTCAGTTCGAGATGGCGGTATGAACAGGTTAAGTAGGTCATGAGGATCCTGTGCTTAAAATTTCGAATCAATCTGAGCTCTAGAGGAAGGAAAGTCAAGAACTTACTAAATATAGTAAGGCACAAGCAGGCAGATGAAATTTTTTCTAAGTTTGGAACTTTGTCCTGCCTATGCCAAATGTGCCCACTTCAAGGAGGTTGATAAAATTCTCTAAGGCAAGGCGTTTATCCACCTTGACCCCCTAAATGCGCCCTCTTCAAAGTGGAAATGTTTAAAAATATTTCCAAGCCAAGGTTTCATCCTGTAGGCACCCTCAAATGCGCCCTCTTGGAGGCAGGTGTGAAGAAAATTTCTAAGTGTTGAAATAAATCCGCCTCACCCCTCTAAATGCGCCCTCAAGGTAATAGAAGTCAAGAAAGATTCTAAGGCATGGACAAATATCCACCTCCATAGGCCAAATGCGCCCACCTCAAGTCAAGCATGCAAAAGGTTTCTAAGTGTTAAGCTTCATCCTCCTACCCATGCAAAATGCGCCCATGCAAGGTGGTAAGGGTTGCTAAAAGTTTCTAAGGCATGAGTTTCATCCCTCACCATATGTGAAATGCGCCCACTTCAAGCTAGTTGTTGAAAAACGTTTCTAAGGCATTGGTGTTTGATCCACCTCCATAGGTGAAATGCGCCCATCCTCCTACCTATATGAAACGCACCATGCTAGAAGCAAGGTCAAACAGTCAAAGTGTTCATCCCTCTCACCATGTTAAATGCGCCCATGTGCATGCAGGGTAGCATAATCCATGGCATTGAAGTTAAGTCCTCCTCACAAGTGAAATGCGCCCAAAAGAAGGCATGTAAAGACAAAACGTGTACATGCAAGGAAGGAAGTCAAAGGTGTTGAAAGGTCAAATCCTTCACCTTATGCCAAATGTGCCCAAGATAAGATAAAGCTGATGAAAAATTACCATGGCGTTGAGTTCACTAAAGGTGAAGTGGATGAAAAGAGTTACCTTGGCGTGGTGAAATCCTCTTCAACATGTGGAATGCGCCCAAGGTAAAGTAGATGGAAGTTGACTATGGAAGGCGTTGGAATAAAATATCCCCCATGATATGCTAAATGCGCCAAGATATAGGATGAGACATAAAAATGAAATATGGAAGGCGTTGAAATAAAATGTCCTCCATGACATACAAGATGCGCCCAAGATGTTAAAGGAAAATTGTGCTAACTGTTGATAAAAAAATTTCTTCTCGGGCAAAATGATTGAAGATGAATGAAAATTTTCTAAGGCAAAATTCAAAATGTGCCTATGCTAGTGATTTTAATTTAAAATTTCTTAAGGCACAAAGTTTCACCTCCTAGAAAAGAAATACGCCTAGACCTGAAGGACTTGAAATTTTCCTGAGACATGGATGGATTTGCGAGAAGAAGTCAGAAGATGCCAGCTTCGGTTAGATGATGAGAATTTTCAAAGTCAGAGCAAGAAAATAAGCCCGGGGATGAAGAACTGGATTAAATTTGATGAGAAAATATTTTTCTAAGGTTCAAAATTCAAAAATTAAATGAACCCCTTCGTTTGTAGACCCATGAATTCGACACGTTCTGAAGGAAATTTTCTTCTGGGTATTGAAGATCTTCGACAAGGAATGGATTTTAGTGTCTTCTGTACTTCACCAAGGCTTTTAAGATGGAGAATTTGATTGGCACTTGAATTATGAAATTTTCCTAAGGAAATTTAAAATTTTTCTAAGGCAAAGTGAATAAAATGTGTTTTCAAGAATAAAATGCTTCAGATGATGAAATTGAAATGGATTGCTGTGATGTCCCCATCCTAGTCAGCGCAGCTGGTAATGAGGTTAGCCTATTATTTCGATCCTCGTAGGCTGACAGGAGTGTGCAGAGGATCATCTGGGGCAGTTACTCAGTGTTTGGTAGCTCCAGTATTGCAGTTGTTTCAGGTTGGGCCTTCGCAGAATCTTCCAGAGTGCATTTTCAGGAACTTTCTATTTTTAGAAAGTTAGGTTAGGCGGAAGCTGCTATTTTGGGCAGGGCACCTGGTTCAACTATTCAGCTCAGAGTCGACCCAGTTATTCAGTTTGGTGATCAGGCGGAGAAATAAGGAGTATTTAATGATTATTAAATATTTAATATTTTGACTTTATATTAAAGTCACTTTATTAAAATATTTAAATATTTAATTAAATTGGCCTATTATAAAGTATTTATTGTACTTTATAATAAAGTATTAAATTTTGACATAATGAATATTTATTATTCATTAAAATGAGACGCCAATTATTAAATGATATTCTCCTAAGTATTAAAGGCGAATTAAATCATTTTATTAAATGATTAATTAAAAAGAGCTGAGGGTCGAACTTTTCAAAGGAAGTATATATTCAGACAAGACAAAAATCGAACCATTATGTTATGCTATTCAACTTTTGTCTTTTTGCTCTGAGCATTGGAGTTTGCAAACCCTAGGGTTTCTGGCAGACAAGCGTTTCTGGAGAACGATAACTCTTCAGGAATTAGGCAGACTGAGACTGTGAAATACCAGTTTAAGCTTGCACCTTGGTGACTTCATTCAGGAGTTACAGTTGTTCTTATTGCATCGATTTCAGAAGGAGATCTAGAGTTTATTCATCAATTAGTTGAGGCGAATCTTTCAGAGGCTATTTATCAGTGATCTGGCACTTCTTTCTATAAGCCGTACCATATTCTTTCTTGCTGCTGGGCCGTACAGTACTGTACCTGCAGGGCCGTACCTTCCATCTTTCCAGAAAGAAGCTTCATTCTTCAGTTTCTACCAGAGGTTTCAGTGCGCCTTGATCTTTGGAGGATTCCTTATTATTTTGAGCTGAAGATCTGTGGACAGGAGACATTTACATCACATTCTTTCAAATCTTTCATGCATGTTGCAGCCGCCACCAGGTTCTTTCAATTAAATCATATTTAATTCATTGTTCAAATTTTTATCATTGTAAAAGCTCTAAAAAAAAATAATAAAATGATGCGCCCATGTTCTCTGAGCACATTTGAGCTTATTTCATGCATTTAGAATTTATCTTGAATTTATTAGCATTTATTAGTGAAATCGCAGCTCTTTGCTATTTGTCTGAAAACCTCAAAAACACAAAAAATACAAAACTTGCAAAAAACAAAACAATCTCAGTCAGGGTTTCGGGTTGAGAACCACCAGGGTTCTTACAGTGGTATCAGAGCACAAATCTCCTGCCATCCTGTGCTTTTTCAGTTGCTTTTTCAGAATACAGTGTGCTTTTTAGTTGCTTTTTCATGAGCAGAGATACCATTCATTATATTAAGGGCGTAGGGACAGGCAGAGCCGAAGATTGGACAGGTCCACCGATTCCAGAAGGTGAGACAGTGTCAGGTGTCTTAGGCATTCACAGATCCAGCTCTAACAGCAGTGAAAACAGTGTTGCAACCCTAATGGCAGATCGCGAGATTCCTACAGAGACAGTTAGGGATACAGGGAAGGCACATGCAGAGGGTGATATTACAGATGAGGAGTTTAGACGCAGACATGATAACATGATGGACATGATGTCCCAGTTGATGGGCACTATCAGACAGTATACGCCCACACAGCCTCATTATATACAGATTGGACAGACGAGCGGGACTACACCAGTAGATCAGCCGTTGGCAGCAGTACCATGTCAGCCGTCACCGATCTATCAGGAGCGTAGGCCGGTCAGCCTACTTTCTTACCTAGAGAGACTCCACCTCGACTCCAGGAGTAGAGCATCGGGGCAGCATCAGGAGTTTCAGCCACATAATGGCATGTCAGTGGCAGATGTGACGAGGTTTCATGGTGAGTACATGTCACTAGCACCTGAGATCCGGCAGGCACTTACGTTTCATGAGTTTATGGATGTTTATAAACCCAGAGGAGGAGGCAGATTTGACCGTAGACCCCCTCAGCATCACCAGCCACAGCCACAGGTGAACAGGGATTTGCAGTATGCGGTTAGCAAGATTACCTTGCCATATTTTGATGGGTCCGATAAGACATCAGCAAGGTCGTGGGTCCAGAAATTGGACAACTACCTTTCATTGAGACCGATGCAGGAGGACGAGGCCATCAAGTTTGCTACGTTGCATCTAGATGGGATAGCGCATGATTGGTGGCATCACGGCATGTATACGCTTGGCCATCATGCGGTCAATACTTACCAGGAGTTCACTAGCAGGCTCATAGAGCGATTTGACAAGAAGGATCCGGAACTCTACTTCAGAGAGCTAGCACAGCTTAGACAGAAAGGTAGTCTGGATTCATATATTGGGGAGTTTCAGAGAGTTGCAGTCATGGTGACAGGGATTTCAGAACGAAGACTCATTATACTCTTCGTTGAGGGTTTGACAGAACCTATGAGAGGTTGGGTTAAGGCTTTTGACCCTCCTACCCTTCAGGAGGCCATGAGGAAGGCGCAAAACATGGAGCTTGCAGCACCTCGAAGCAAGTTCAATTCTGGGTCAACACCCTACATGAGGCCTAATAGGCCTTTTGACAGAAATAATGATAGGAATAGGCCCTTTGACAGAAGGAAGGATAAACCGGATCCTAAGAGACAGAATGCACCACCCTTTGACCGAGAAACATTGAAGGAATTGCGGAAGAAAAAGTTATGTTTCTGGTGCAAGGCACCCTACGATGAAAAACATGTGTGCCCACTTCGTTCGAAGGTCAAAAATAATCAAATGGAATGGTTTTATGAGGGCGAAGAGCAATCTGATCTGTCAGACCAGCAAGCTGATTCCAAGCCTTCAGATGATGACAGGTCCGAAAATGAGGATGAACACGAAGGTGGAAGGAAGCTTCAGGAAGCCCATTTGACTAGCCTTCAGAGAGATGGTTCGTTTAGACTTCGTGGGCTCTTAGCAGGTCAGAAGGTGATCACATTGTTGGATACTGGCGCTACGCACAATTTCATTGATGCACGTTTGGTGGAGAGGCGTGGCATCCAGACAGAGGCATTCGAGGGTATTCGAGTCAAGGTGGCGGATGGATATACTCTCAGATGTGACCGAAAGATTACTGATCTTCCGATGAGACTGAACAACTATGAATTCAAGACTGAATTCTATGTTGTTAACATGGGAGATACTGATGTGGTGTTAGGGATGGCATGGTTGCACGATTTGGGGGAGTTCACACTCAATTTGCGTGACATGGAGATGAAATTTAAGGTTGATGGGAGACCGCATGTCATCAAGGCGATTCGAGACAGTAATCTGAGGATGGTTTCATTCAGGCGGATGGAGAGGCTCATTCGTCACGATATGGTTGACTGGGCAGCAGAGTGCATGTTGATGCCAGCCCATCAGGAGCAGCAGAAGGGTGAGTACCACGCTGACATTCAGATCTTGAGGACTAAACACTCCAAAGTGTTTAGTGACATTCCACCTGGTAGACCTCCAGACAGGGGTACAGAGCATATCATTGAGTTGGAGGAGGGCGCAAAGCCCGTTATGATCACTCCCTACAGACATCCGAAACGACTCAAGGATGAGATAGAGAAGACCATCAACGAGTTGTTAGCTATGGGGCATATCAGACCTAGCAAGTCACCTTTTGCTTCATCAGTTGTATTGGTGAAGAAGAAGGATGGATCCCTTCGGATGTGCATTGACTACGACACTCAACAAAAGAACAATTTACCCTATTCCACGCATTGATGAGCTGATTGATGAGTTACTGCGGGTACATCTTCTTTGAAGATTGATTTGAGATTAAGGTACCATCGAGAGATTGAATGAGGAAGCGAGGATATTGAAAACAGCTTTTAGGAGTGTCACTACGGTCGCGGTTCTTGGTTATACTTATGGGTTAACCAATGCACTACCACCTTTCAGTGACTATGAGCAGGGGTTTTGAGTTCTGATTGAGAGATTTGTGTCAGTATTCTTCGGCGACATTTTGGTTTATAGCAGGTCATGGGAGGAGCATCTGGCTCACTTAGATGCAGTCTTGGGTATCTTGGCAGACGAGTCTTTCTATGCTAAGGAATCCAAGTGCGAGCTCGGTATGGAGGAGTTGTTATATCTGGGGCACATCATCAGTGCCAAGGGAGTGAGTATGGACCCTGAAAAGGTCCGAGCTATAGTTGAGTGGCCGGTACCTGAGAACCTTACGCAGCTCAGAGGGTTCATTGGGTTGTGTGCATTTTACAGGAGATTTGTTAGTGGGTTCTCACGTCACGCCGCACCCCTTACTGACTTGATGAAGAAAGGGGCTTTTACTTGGTCACCACAGGCGCAGGAGTGCTTTGACAGGTTTAAGGTGATCATGACTTCATGTCCGGTGCTAGCATTGCCTGACTTTACGAAGTCATTTGATTTATTCTGTGATGCTTCAGGAGAGGGCATTGGTGCCGTTTTGATGCAGGAGCGACATCCTATTGCATTCGAGAGTAGGAAGCTCAGGGGTCCTGAGAGATTCTATAGTATTTACGACAAGGAGATGTTAGCCATTATGCATGCATTGGCTAAGTTCAGGCAGTACCTAGTAGGCAGCAAATTCAGTGTTCGCACAGATCATAACAGCCTGAAACACTTCCTTGGACGAGACCTGAATGAGAGGCAGCAAAAATGGGTCAGTAAACTGCAGTCGTATGACTTTGATATCACCTTCATTAAGGGGAAGCAGAATGTCGTAGCTGACGCCTTGTCTCGTAGACCTCAGTTGAATGCTTTGGCACAGATCACAGAGGATTGGAGGCACCGGATTATTGCTGAGTATGCTAAGAACCCATGGGCTTCTAGCATTGTTGACAGGACAGAACAGGACGACAGGTATACTATTGTAGATGACTTGATCATTTACAAGGGGCGGATTTTTCTAGTTCCTAACTCTGAGGTGAGGATTATAGTTTTGAGAGCCTTTCATGATCTTCCTATGGCGGGCCATCCCGGGTACTATAAGACATATAAAATGGTTCGGGAATGGTTTACTTGGAAAGGGCTGAAAACTGATGTATTACAGTATGTCCGTGAGTGTTCTGTTTGCCAGCAGAACAAGCAGGAGCACACTTATCCTGCTGGATTGCTCCAGCCACTTCCGATACCTGACAGGAAGTGGGAGTGTTTATCGATGGACTTTATCACGGGTTTGCCGAAAGCCCAGGGTAAAGATTGCATTTACGTAGTGGTTGGTCGGTTGACCAAATATGCACACTTCTTCCCGATTACTACTACATTCACAGCATCGCAGACTGCAGAGCTCTTCTTCAAAGAGGTATTCCGGTTACATGGGTTGCCTCAGACGATAGTCAGTGATAGAAACTG
>VDFB02032095.1:0-40791 GCA_007258455.2 Sequoia sempervirens
CTTTCTCCACAATCTTTGTAGAAAATTTTCCACATATTCAGGTATGTGCGCATTAATTGCTATATTTAATCATCTTTTAAGTGTGTTCATTTAATCACTGTATGTTAGTATAGAAGTTCACATAAATATCATCATTCCCTATCAAATCACCACTCCCATCTTGTGTGTGTGGACACATGTCCATATTTAGGTTGGGGGGAGGGGAAAGAAAAAGATGCAAATATTTTGTGAATTTATTATTCATGTGTCAATTCATACTAGGCTACGTCAGAAAATTTAAAATGAGGTGATTTGAAATCCGAATGAGAGGATGGCTTGCATGTGTGAAGTGACAATAACTGCAGCCACCATTTCTTCCCATCATAATTCCCTTTTTTATCGCTCATTTTCTTTCCATTATTTCCCTGTCATAATCTTGAGTTGCAAGCAAAAAGGTGAAACAAAGAAAAGAAAATTCAGTCGATATTGGCACTGGAAATTTAGCAAGTACTGCAAGAAAGTGAGCTTGATTTTCATACGGGAATTGTAGGAAAGAAGTTGTAGAGCATTTGTTTGATTGTAAAAAATGGAAGGTGGGTTAATTTGAAATGAACCCATGATGCATGACATTTTATTGTAGGATGCACAATGCCTGGCTAAATTTAGAAACTACGGATGGGCATATTACTTCTTGAAATTGGATGGCTTTGATGAAAGCATTTCCCTTGAATTTTCCCAGACATTTTTAGAAGGTCCATAGTAAAATGGTTGGAAGTTGTGGCAACAGAGGAACGAATTGCAAAGGTCATAGGGTTACCAGCTGATGGAAAAAATTACCTTGCCTCCAGAGATGTCAGATCACCCAGGGCCGAGTTTACAGAGCCGAACGACCCCTCATTGAGCATAGATAAACAAGGTGCAAAGAGAATGTCTCTGCCCAAGCCATGGAAGCAGATAGCTGTGTATGTTATCAAATACATCACTTGTGAGGGTCGCCAATCAAATTTATATTATGTACACTTCAAGCTTTTGAATCACATGAGGCACGGAAGGAGGATGAATGTGCCCAATGTGTTGTACAATCTTCTCTCAATCATGGCAGCCAAGACCCAAAAAGGTAGGGATAATTTTGTTTCCCACCATTGCCTAATTAAATTGCTAGTTGAAAAGTCTTTGCATGATGTACCTTCAATAACTTGGAAATTTTTTATAAATGTTGATCAAATTAGACCTGAGCACTTGCAACCTAGGGCTTTACCTCAATCCCATAGGTCTAGTAAGAGAATAAGCACAGATGAATCCATTCCTAGTGCTTCAACCTCTGGTGATGACTCTAGTGTAAATCCTCTTGTAGCAGAAGAAACCATATAAATTAGTTCTTCTGAAACAGAGCACTCAGAAAAAGAAAGTTATTCCTCTGATTCTGATGATGACATTCCACTTGAGACCCTAATGAAAACTAGGGCACAAAAAAGAGAAGTAGAAATGAGAAAAGGAAAGGACAAAACATAGCCTATAGAAAGAGAGGTGCCAAGTTCCAAAAAGAGAAAGGTTGACACTGTTCATCCTGCAGCCAAAAGAAAGCGTGAGAAACCTCCCAGGAAATCAAGACCAACTGGGCCTATGATTGGTATGCCTCCACAAGAAAGCCCTAAACCTGGTGAGACCTCACATTGGGACCCTGAAGCTTCAATGGAGTAGGAGAATGTTGAAGAAGAAGAAGACATATTCAGGAGAACAACAAATATAACACTGGTTGATCTTTCTAACATTGCAGAAGAGTTTGAGGAAAGTCAGGACTTCCTGCAGCATGAGCAAGAAGTCCATTAGCAAAAATTCCTGCAACAGGATGTCCTATAGCAACAACTAGAACTAGAGTAGGAGTTTCTACAGCCATAGAAAGAACAAGAACAAGAGTCCCTACAGCAAGAGGTAAAATAAGAAACAACACCCCTACAGCCAGAGATAACTGGACAGCCCGAGTCCATGCAGATAGTACCATATCAGGAGCCGCCATCAACAAAAAGACCGGTAGGCATTCATAATCCTCCTGGTTTTACAATACATGCAACAATTTTAAATTTATGGAGAGAAATACAAAGAAGAGAGGAAGAATGGAGAAAGGAAAAACGAAAATTGAAGGAGAAAATTCAGAAGGATGAAGAGATTGAGGATAAAAATGCAGAAATTGCCACCCTGAAGCAGAGGGTAGATGATATGGCAGCTTTGGCACCACAGATTTTGGAATGTAGGACCTCTCCAAGGGTCTATGCTCTGCTCCTGAAAGAGAAGTATCTCTCTTTTAAGTTGTCGAGGATTGCCTCAGGTTTGAATCCTTCTATTGACACCCCTATGGAATTTTTCAATGCTTATAGAATTGCCTCCCCTAAAATGAAGAATTTGCTATGTGAATTTTATTTGCATAATTATGTTGTCACAAAAGACCATGATTGGAATATGTTGTTGTATGTTGGGGATGTTCAATTGAGATCATTTATATCTTGGGTACAAAATGAGATTAGTTGGGGATAACAACATGGAGCTTATAAACAATTGGAGTCTGATATCCCTCTGCCTCTTAGAGTTGAATAAAGTAACCCAAGTGATATTTACAGAGAATGGCACAGAATGCTTCTCAGACCTAGTTATGGCAACATGATTATGCCTTGGATTGAGGTATTTTACAGTGAGTATGAAGTAAAGACAGCAACAAAGGAGGAAACCATGAGAAGATATCTATCACAAAGACAGAATAGTCTATCTAATGAGCTGAAGCAAGCTAAGCCTCATTCTATCCACAATTATGTTGCAACACTAAAGAGGATTAATAGGTATATTTAGATTGGGAGAACTCAGGGGTAGTCTTGGCTTCCCCTAACTTTCCATCCACCCATGCTCATGTGGACCATACCAAACTTCAAATTCTACTAGCTTGACATTGCTACAGAAAGGCAGAGATGGAACAGATTTGACAGATTGGGAGGATTCTATTGGGATCCTGATTCACACACTACAACCACTGATGTTGGATAGCTATCAGTTGCAAACTTTAGAGCTTTGACCAAGCAAAAGAACAACCCTTCCCCTATTGGAGGACCAACAAAACGTTAGGTTGGGGGGAGTGATGAGCCTAGTTTTTGGTCCAATTTTGGGTAGAATCTATAGTTTATTTTCCAGTAGATGTCATGGACTTTAATGTTAAATGTTGGTATTTTCATAATATTTCCCTCAATCTATTGATAGTGGACTTAATCCTATCTCTGCAAGCTTTAATGACATTTGGCATAATATGTGGATTATCTATATTTATTTTGCATTTGGTTAATGAATGTTCCTTAGAGTGGTTATAGATGTGCAGTTATTATGCGTACTTACCTTTCCATGCAGATTTAATATGCCAAGTTGAGGAAGACACCTCCAGCTGGGCATGCACCATAACATCTAGTTGAGGAATCGCTCCAATTCAAAGGCAGCCGACGACAAGATTCTTCATGCAACTGAACATAACCAACTTGTAGTGGACTTTAATAATTGAGAATGCATGGGCGTTACTGCTATGTTGGATCTGCATTTGGACCTGCATGTCTGACCAGATTCTATGCATGTGTAACCGCCATCGCTCCACTTTCCCTATTTTCCCTAAATGGCATCCTCCCAGTCGTGGAGTTGAATGCCACGTTTAGCTGATTAGTATAAATAATGATTTGATTCTCCTTCTTTGGGGTTGTACAATTTGATATTGTACTCTCATTCTCCAGTTTTCAGTAATACAGATACATTACTCTCTTGTATGCATGATTCACAGTGAATAAAATAAAGTTTTGAGTTTGAGCATCTGAGTTTTCATTAGTTTTAGAGGATATTTATCCAAGGGGGCCCACTTGGTGAGTAATCCATCTTCTTAGTTTAGCATTAGCTTAGTATTATTTTTTGTTTAGTACTTAGTTAGAAATCTGGCATTGATTGTTCCTGCAGCCACTAGAATTTCATTTTGTGATTGTTCCTGTAGCCAAAGCAAGTAGAGTAGAGTCTTGTCTGTTGCTCAAATTTTCATTCATGTTATGCATTTTCGCTTAGCATAGTCATTGATTGATGTTCAACATTTGTTTCATTCCTTTTCAAGCAATTTACTTTCAATATTGTGTGTTCCTTAGTTGTAGAATAGAATGGCTACTTTGAGTTCCTAGTGCACATACTGTGCTAACCCATTTCAAGTTCATGTCCCTAGGTTGAAAAGTTAAATGCACCTTCATGATGGTTGAAATGGCTATTTAGGTTAGATGTCCAATCTCTAAATCATGTCTTTAAAGGCTCAGTTATTGATATCATTGTAGGATGCCAACAAGTTTGATTGTGTGTGACAACACCTAGTGAATTGCAAATGCTTTGTGATTGTCATTCCTTTATTTCATGTGGGTATCAATAGTTTTGGTTATGGATTATTAATTATGTATGTTACATGCAATATAAATATGTGATTGTATAGGAGTACAATCTAGTTATATTGATGTTGTGTTAGTTATATCTCCTTCATCTATATTGTTTGTGACAATGTTTGTAACGCTCCGCAGAGAACCCTAGAGGACAAAGTCTAAACAACTGAAAATGGACAAATTTTTTTTTCTAAGTGCAATGTTGTGCAATGAAATTTGAACATAACTTAAATTATTATCCTATGTCCCCTAGGGTGCACGACTGCATTACTTAAATTCCATTATCCAAATTACAAAACCCAATAACTTATTAACAATTAAACACTACTCGTCATTAAGCATATCTTTTACTCATTACAAATGAGCATATGAACCATGAGAACATATATTCTTTAAACATAAGGAATAACTGAATTGCTTTCATTTCAATTAACAAGTACAATGTCACTGATTACATAATTCTTTGCATTCCTGAGATACATCAATTCAGTGTTTCAATTTCAACAAGTATAATCACACTTCCTCGATACAAGTGAGGAGTGCACCACATAAGATACATGAAACATGATAGTGTTACAATAAATTTACAAGTACAATAATCAACCTTCCAAGAGTAGATGCAATGCTGAAGAAAATGGATCAGATGAATCTCCAGATCAGGAATATAAGGGGAACCCAATGGAGAACGTAACACGTTCCACCCAACCACGTGAACCCAAAGGTTCACCCCCCATGCTAGGAGGTAAAAAAGGCCCCCCCCAATTGATAGATAAGGACTAGTTATCACAAGGTTGAAAAAACTCACAACACAAGACAAACACATTAACAAGAACAACAACATCCATGAACATACTTCCAGAGGCACATAGGTACTCAAGGTAAAACAACAAGTACAGAAACTCATGGTTGTCATAGGGGAAGTTTCATCACATAATTGGACATAGGTTATCTAGGTAGTTCTTCCTAGGCCCCGGCCCCCATCCTGGGTTATCCTAGTAGCCTTCACCGAACTCCGGCCCCTCATGCCAATTTATGCGGAATCAACCTACTTCTCATGGAGACGAAGTAGTCAATTATGCCATTCCAGGCCTTCCAGTCTCTCCTCAAGCCTAAACGAGCACTTGAGGCTGAGCGAGGTACAACTTATCTTGTTTAATGTTAGAACTACCCTTTCCCCCCTAATTTATTTTAATGTTATCACTTGCTACAAAACTTCCACATGGGTTATCCAGGCACCCCTTTGTGCGTCGGCCTCCATTGGAAGCCACTTCCCTACTTCCAACCTTAAACCACATAAATCAAAAAAATAAAACCACTTGCACGACACACATACTCAAACAAAACTCAAGTGAGGCATCTACCCATCCCGCTCACAAATTCCATAAATCATATGACAATAATTCGTGCAAGGTATACGACCATCAAAAAAAACATCATGACCCAATTTTTCCAAACCAAATTAGATAAATAAGGCCATCAAGCATAAATCATCCTAGCCTCTAGAAGACTTTGACATTAACCATAGAATAAAATTAACCATAACCAACTTAAAATAAAACATCACTTGAAATAACCAACTACTCATGTAACATTTATGAAGTTTGAAAGAATAGCGTGACATTCACTGTACGCTAGAAAACAAATTATTCAAGTCACTTAAAATCTCTTCCAAATACTCTATCTCTTGTTTATCTAATACTAGCTACGTCAAAACTTATAAACTAACATTTCACTTTCTTCAATGTTATAACCATAATAAAGAATTCATAAGAATGTCTATATGCTCTTGGGTTCATTATCAATTTATATACATAAAACATATAGATATATATATATATATATATATGTATCCATACAACCTAGAATTTAATTTAAACAAAACTCTATCAAGAATGATAAATACAGAATCAATCAACAAGTGACAATGACTTTCCATATAAGAACATATAGATCTACATATGTATAAATATATACATCAAAATTTTTACAAATATAATTATATTTTAAGACTTGCGCGTGGTTCTTATAGTTAAATGTCTCAGTCTATGCCTAAAAGGAAGAAGGAGGCAGCGACATCTTTAGTACCCCTGGATCTCATGCAAATATTACTAACTGAAGGAGGCTTGAACTATATCGACAAATCTCTTATGTTTAACACAAGACATCCCTATAACGTTTCCTAAGGCATTGAATTCCTGACCATGAGTCTATATAAATATATCAACTCAGGCGTTGAAGAGAAAGGGATATCTTATGAATGCAAGAAACCAAAATCAAACACTTCGACAAATTAGCATACAACTGATTTTCTTGCAGACACTGTAGTGCCTATCTCAAGTAATCCTCATGTTCCTCCATGGTCCTAGAATAGATCAATATATCATCTAAGAATACCAAGACAAACCAGTCAAGGTAGCTGTAAAAAACCTCGTTCATCAAACTCATAAACATCGAGGGCACATTCGTTAAACCGAACGACACCACTGTGAACTCGTAGTGACCGTATCGAGTGCGAAATGTAGTTTTTTGTATATCTGCCTCGAAGAATACCCTAGCACCCTTAATCCAATCAAATAAGTCATCTACCCTTGTCAACGGATATTTGTTTTATATTGTCACCTTGTTCAATTATCGGTGATCTATACACAATCGAAGGGACCCATCCTTCTTCACAAAAATCACTGGTGCTCCCCAAGGAGGCACACTAGGACAAATAAATCCCTTCTCTAAAAACTCCTCGAGTTGTAATCAGAGCTCCTTAAGCTCCTAAGTGGTCATCTAGTAAGAAGCTCATGAAATGGGCTTAGCTCCAAGTACAAGGTCAATCTTAAAGTTGATGTCACACTTAGGTGGCATCCTTGGAATCTCTCTAGGAAACACATCGGCATATTGTCTAAGAATGGGATAACTATCAAGTGTCACCTCCTCCTGACTCTCCTAACTCCAAATCAATAATTGTCACTACAAATAACTGGCAGCCCTGTTGCATACACCTCCTCAACTACATAGATGAGATCGTCCTCAAAGAAATAGGTCTTTGAATCCCAACGAGCTCAACCTCTCTTCCAGAATCATCAACCCACTTCAATGACTTGCGACAACAATCTATGACTGCTTTGTGGGCCTCTAACCAATCCATGCCTAGTACATCATAAGACCCAAGAGGAATTTTCAAATCAATCGTGGTTTCAAGAGATCCAATCCTCAATCTACAACCACAGACAAGAGACTCAGCTGCGACCTTAGCACTGGAAGCTAACTCAACCTGCCACCTATCGTCCTGTTTTACTACCACGAGTCCACATCGCGCTACTACAGATGGAGAAATAAAGGAATATGAAGCTCCTAAATAAAAAAGTACAAAAACTCTACCACTGTCCCCTAGTGGTTAGCCTGGCGGTTGTCAACTGTAGAAAAAACCTTGTGAGATCTACCAGCATCTCCTATTGTCAGCTCTGAAGCTTCAGGTCTCTGAGAAAATCTAGTAGTGCCCTTCTGAGGACACTGATGAGCAATATGACCCTGATGTCCACATGAGAAGCACCCTATACCTCTTCCAAAACCTCTACTACTAGGTGGAGCACTAGACTATTGAAAACTGCCCTTTATAACTATAGACTATGAACTCTAGGCTGGCTGATTAGAGCGGTAATGTTTCATTTGCCTCCAATTCCTGTCTCTACCTCTCTTGGGCTGAGATCTATCATCCTGACGAGATCAAGAATTATTATGTTTAAATTGTGAAGGTTTCTACTATTGGCCACCCTTAGAGGGTACCTACTGACTCCTAGATGGACCTGTTGACTGTGACTGACCACCACGTGAATTGAACCCTATCGGAGGTGCATTTCCAATCTGAACCCCCATCTATCCACCTAATGCCATAGCTAGATTTTCCTCAACAATCTGAGCCTTTGCCATGGCTACCTCCATGGTCTTCAGCTCAAACACCCGAACTCCACCACTGATGAGGGAATTTAAGCCCCTAATGAAATATTGTACTAGCATGCCTTCGTCATCACCAATACCTGTGTACTACTTAAGTTCATAAAATTTCCACTCATATTGTTCCACTGACATTGCCAACTGTCTCAACTCATGAAACTCATTTGTTCGGCTCTGTTGCCAATGGTCAGACAAGAATCAGGCTCTAAATTGCTCAAGGAACATCTCCCATGACATAGAGTCTATATCTAGATGGAGCTTCTGCTCCTCAAGATAACACCATGCGGAAGCAAACCCATGGAGATACATAATGGAACATCTGGCCTTGGTATTACTACCATAATGGTGCATAGAAAAACATTGGTTCAAATCGATAAGCCAGGTCTCTGCCTCTAGTCCACTACCTAACCCATCAAATGTCAGAGGACATGCTCGAAGTAGGTCCCTCATGTGACCAACTAAAATGGTATCCTACTCAACAACTAACTCCCTCCTCCTAGGATATCTCTCTTTCTCCTGAATCACTAACTCCTCTCCTTCCTGCCTCGAACCAATCCAGGAAAGAACCTCCTATAATAATTGGCGCAACTGTGTGCCCTCCATGCCAGGCTGACCCTAATTATGTCCCACACCACCCTAGTTGTTCTGCGAACTCTGATGCTCCTCACGATCTGACTCATGAGAACTCTATGGAGGTGAATCTTGGTGATTGGCCCCACAGCCACCACCATGACCTTTGCCTCGCCCTCAATCTCTACCACGTCTCCTAGGCATGATCCTACACAAACAAGTTTAGGGTATTATATGAGGTTAACAACGAAAAACTTAAACTTCAATATTTACACCTAAGACAACTTAATGAGCTAATTGACATACCCAGAGCACCCAGTGTTTAAACCTGGCTCTGATACCATGTGTAACGCCCGACCGAGAAACCTAGAGGACAAAGTCTAAACAACTGAAAAATGGACAAATTTTTTTTCTAGGTAGAATGTTGTGCAATGAAATTTGAACATAACTTAAATTATTATCCTATGTCCCCTAGGGTGCACGACTGCATTACTTAAATTCCATTATCCAAATTAAAAAACCCAATAACTTATTAACAATTAAACACTACTCGTCATTAAGCATATCTTTTACTCATTACAAATGAACATATGAACCATGAGAACATCTATTCTTTAAACATAAGGAATAACTAAATTGCTTTCATTTCAATTAACTAGTACAATGTCACTGATTACATAATTCCTTACATTCTTGAGATACATCAATTCAGTATTTCAATTTCAACAAGTACAATCACACTTCCTCAATACAAGTGAGGAGTGCACCACATAAGATACATGAAACATGATAGCGTTACAATACATTTACAAGTACAATAATCAACCTTCCAAGAGTAGATGCAATGTTGAAGAGAATGGATCAGATGAATCACCACATCATGAACATAAGGGGAACCCAATGGAGGACGTAACACATTCCACCCAACCACATGAACCCAAAGGTTCACCCCCCATGCTAGGAGGTAACAAAGGGCCCCACCAACTAATAGACAAGGACTAGTTATCACAAGGTTGAAAAAACTCACAACACAAGATGAACACATCAACAAGAACAATAACATCCATGAACATACTTCCAGAGGCACATAGGTACTCAAGGTAAAACAACAAGTACGAAAACTCATGGTTGTCACAAGGGAAGTGTCATCACATAATTGGACATAGGTTATCCAGGTAGTTCTTCCTAGGCCCCAGCCCCCATCCTGGGTTATCCCGGTAGCCTCTACCAAACTCTGGCCCCTCATACCAATTTATAAATAAATATATCAACTAAGGCGTTGAAGAGAAAGGGATATCCTATGAATGCAAGAAACCAAACTCAATAACCGATGACACATATATCTATTACCACGGCCAAATATAAGCTAAGAGAAAAAGATAACAACAACGACAAGAGACGACACAAATCTTAAGTTTATTACAACCCTCAATTAAACTCAATTAACAATATACATCTGATGGATGTGTTCGGTGCAAGGTATAGCATCAGTGTTTGACTATGTTCAGAGCTAAGACTTCGCTACAATAGTCCATGCATTCTAGTCACCAGCTAGATTAAGATAAAACAAAGGAAAGACCTTTACTAGAAAATCTAACAAGGCCGACTTCAATGAACCAATGAATACCTCATCCCAAAAGATACCAACAATGAAGGAGCACGAATGACATTTTAAACTGTAACTAAACTCTTCGGATACCGAAACAAATCTCTTAAATAGTCTTCAAGATGTCTATAAGAACATATAGGAAGAGAAATGGTGAATGAAACAAAATGGGAAAAATCTTAACATACTATAACAACACTAAGACTCATACATGGATAAGGATGAGTGACGGCGATCTTGGCTGCAGCCTTTAGATATCATTAACTTAACACAACCATTGGTTCAAGCCTGATTGTTAATTTATTGCATACAAATTCTACAGTTTCACTAAATGGTTGAGAATAAGGAATTCCAAACAAATCGGTTCTAAATAACAGATTAAAATAAAACCATATTTATTTAGTATTAAATTGATTCCTCTCAAGACTTCAATATGCACTTTATGAAAGAATTGATGGCCAAAGCAAGAAGTGATTTCAAGGCTTCCAAATAGCAACAACTCAGAGAATATTCGCCACTATTTTAACAAACTCTTTACAACTGTTTATAATTAAAGGACAAGCAATACAGGAAACAACTTGATTGCAATATTCAGTTTTTTAAACAGACCTGTCCAGGATATGTGAACATCGATATGCCATAAGAGATATATGCACAAAAAATTTAAATCTCAGTGACTTACAAATTTATTAAGGAAAATAATTAACAAGACTACCTCCAAAGTTAAGGCTCGAGGAGCACGCACATAGAGATCAAACCCACTCAGTACGAAGGCAGTCGCCAAACTAAAAATCTATACCATATATACATATATATATGTATAACATTCAAATAATTAAGTAAAATGTAAGATTAAAGTCTCAACCTATCTTAAAATATGTATACCTAAATTGTACAATGTTTAGGATATATTATATTCAGCTATTTGAGGAAGGCTTATATCAAAGGAGGAAACAAGATCTAGCTCCATGGAAATAGTATTAATTGAGTTGTATGTTCTAAAGATGATATCTCTTGGGTAATTTTTTTGAGTATAAGACTCCAACACAAGAAATCATTGCTATAGTTATTTTGCCGAAGATTCATTCTCCTTGGTTTCTTTAATATCTTTGTTTCAATTTCTAAATCTATTAAGCATGAAATAAATGATATACACTATTCCTATTCTAATATTCATTTTTTGATCTGAAGGAAACAAGAGGAATGTTGAAGGAAACTGAAACTTCATAGAATTAGGCTGGGAATGATGCTAGACTTTTAGACTTCAAGTTGCAGCTTCTTCTTTTCCAAGAATATACTATGCAAACCAAACAACCCTAAATCCACAGCTACTGTTAAACCCAAGATTTCCAAAACAACCTTAAAGCTTCCCAATCTCCAAAAGAAGAATTTCAGAAAAACCCGGAAAGCTTTTTTTTTTCAAGAAACCTCCTGAAACATTCACAGAAAAACAGAAAACCCCAATTAGTTTCTTTTCTTCTAGGAGCAATAAAACCAATTGCCCCTATGGGGTTAACTCCACTTTCTCCCAATTAATCTCCCGTAACTAATTTTATTCCTCTCCTTCTCATTTTCCCTCTCTTCAACTTTCAATTAATTTTTTTTCCTTTCACTTTAACTTTGCACACAAAATGATATTTATTTATTATATTAAATTTCTTATAAAATATATTTATACAAACATATTAGTATATATATATATATATGTATATATATATATATGTGTATATGTGTATGCACACATTTATATATATATATAATTTAAATATTCTATTTTAGGAATTGACTCTTAACTTGATAAAATGTATTTTCATAACATATTTAATTCAATCCTTTAATTTAATTAGACTTTTATTTTTAATTAACCAAGCCTTCCAACAAGACACATGAAATAAAATGAAATAATCAACCAAGCTCAAGACTCCAAATTCAGTCAACAAATAACAATCAGAAACATAACGAAGATTATACAACCACAAGGAAACGAAATGATACCAAAATACCTTACTGACGGGGTGCAACAACAAGTGTTCATCCTTGAAAAGGACAATGGCTCAAAGTGGGGGACCCAATGTAACCTCTAAAACAATAGCTCCATTGGGCTCTGGCACGCTCAGACCTGATAAACAAGTGGAGTTGATGCCCCGTACCAACAGCCTGTAGCAAAACAATGGGTTGAATCATATGCATGAAGAAATAAACAATCACACCGTGATGGGGAAATCACAGAGTCACAGGACGCTTGCAAGCAAGTGATGTGACATTGTCCCCATCACCGACACATAACAACTAATATCAAAACATGGTAGTGCAAACATCTATCCATACATAACATCGTCATCATATCCATGATACTCAATGAGCAATCAACTAATCTACTAACATGATACATAAGTAAAAATATCAGATATCACAAAGCCATTTATATTGTTAAACCAAACATCATAATGTTATCAATATCACTTAGCTATGCATCATAATGTTATCAAACAATCTCAACATCAACACATCAAAATATCACCATGTCTGAAAAATAACCAACAGAGTCATAATGTCTATCAAGCAGTAACATAAAGTCAAGCAAAACAACATCATAAAGTCTAAGTGAACTCCAAAAAGTTGTCCAAATATAAGAAAATTTAGGGGGCATCACATCCTCCCCCCTAGGAACAGGCTTACTCCTGGAAGCCTGTAAACAAATACGAATAAAGCTCCCTCATCGTGGAAGCATCCTCCCAGGTAGTTGAAGCCTCATTGTTCGGATCCCACTTGACCCTAACCCGCTCTATGTCTCGTCCTTTGAGTGTGAGTCTCCAGTGCTAAATTATTCCTACGGGCTCCAAAGCTAGTTGATTGTCCTCTACCTATAATACATTCCAATCAAGGACGTGAGATATATCAAGATAATATGGTCTAAGTATTACAACGTGAAATACATCATGTATGCACGAGAGATTGGGTGGCAAAGCAAGATGGTATGCTACAATTCCAATCCTCTCCAAGATCTCAAAAGGTCCAACAAAACGTGGTGCGAGCTTAGAGCCCTTTCCATAACGGATCAAACTCTTCCACGGTTGCACATGCAAGAAAACCCAGTCACCAACTGAGAATTGGCGATCCACCCTGTGAGCATCAGCATATTTCTTTTTTCTATCCTGAGTTGCCACTAAATGCTCCCTAATTTGAGCCACCTGTTGCTCCATCTCCTAAAGCATCTCTGGACCCAACAAAACTCTATCCTCCAAATGGTCCCAACTCAATGGTGTCTAGCACAAATGACCATACAATACCTGAAAGGGAGGCATGCCTATAGAACTGTGATAACTGTTAATGTATGCAAATTCTACCAGATATAGGTAGTACTCCCATCATGTATGTTGATCCATGACATACATACGAAGCATGTCCTTGAGAATCTAATTGACCCTCTCAGTCTTCCCATCCATCTCTGGGTGATAGGCTGAACTGAAGTTCAACTGAGTCCCCGAAGCATGTCGTAGGGACGCCCAGAGTGTTAAGGTAAACACGGGATCTCTATCTGATATAATTTGGCAAGGAATACCATGTAACCTGAAAATATCTTCGATGAAGACTCTAGCCACTAATGAAGCACCATAAGAGGAATGAACAGGAGAGAAGTGTGCCACCTTCGTCAACCTATCCACGATGACCATAATGGCATCGTGCCGATGTGAAGAAATGGGAAAACCAACTATAAAATCTATTGAGATAATGTCCCATTTCCACTCCAGAACCAAGTGAGGCTGCAAAAATTTTGTAGGATGCTGATGTTTTGCCTTCACTCTCTAACATTCAAGATATCTAGACACAAAATCAACAATATCTCTCCTCATCCTGACCCAAAAGTACAGTTGTCGAAGATCAGCGTGCATCTTTTTGACACCAGGATGAGCTAAATACGGTGCCTGATGTGCCTCTAACATGATCAAAGAGCGAAGATCTCCAGTGGATGGAACATAAATCCACCCCAAATACCTCAAAAGACCATCTGACTCAAGGGAATATCTTGCAAACCTGCCCTCTAAAGCTCTACCTAACTCCACCTTAGCCCTCACCTCTTGATACCAACCATCTGAAGGAAGAGCTAAAAGTATCTGATTCCTCAAATCCACATCGAGAGTCGCTGCAGATAACTCATGCCTCTGTCTACTAAGTCCATCTACAACTACATTCTCCTTCCCCTGAAAGGACTTCACCTCAAAATCATATTTGCATAGGAACTCCATCCATTATCTCTACCTGGCATTCAGATTAGGTTACATAAAGATGTACTGCAAACTATAGTGATCAGTGTACAGCTCAAACCTATGCCCCAAAAGAAAGTGCCTCCACCTCGTCAAAGCATGTACTACTACGGCTAACTCAAGATTGTGTGTGGGGTAATTCAGTTCGTGATCCTTGAGTTTACGAGACTCCTAGGAAATCATGTGACCCTCCTGCATTAACACAACTCCTATACCCTCCAAGGAAGCATTTGTACACACAAAAAAATCCCCAGAAGGATCAGGAACAACTAAAATTAGAGCATTGGTCAATCTCTCCTTAAGAGTCTAAAAAGTTATCTTGCACTGCTCTAACCAAACAAATTTCTTCCCTTTCCTCTGAAGAGAAGTAATGGGGTGTGCTATCCTCGAAAACCCTTGTACAAAATGCCTGTAGTAACTTGCCAACCCCATGAAACTATGAACCTCTGACACATTAGTAGGTGCAGGCCAATCAATGATGGCTTGGATCTTTGAGGGATCCACTGCAATTCCTTCATCAGATATAACATGTCCAAGATATTTCACCTCTGTCTTGAAGAATTCACACTTCGACAAATTAGCATACAACTAATTTTCTCTCAAACATTTTAGTACTTGTCTCTCTATCCTCATGTTCCTCCATGGTCCTAGAATAGATCAATATATCATCTAAGAATACCAAGACAAACCGGTCAAGGTAGGTGTGAAAAACCTCATTCATCAAACGACACCATTGTGAACTCATAGTGACTGTATCGAGTGTGAAACACAATTTTATGTATATCTTCCTCGAAGAATACCCTAGCACCCTTAATCCAATCAAATAAGTCATCTATCCTCGGCAATAGATATTTTTTATGTATTGTCACCTTGTTCAACTGTCGGTAATCTATACACAATCAAAAGGACCCGTCCTTCTTCTTCACAAAAATCACCGGTGCTCCCCAAGGAGACACACTAGGACAAATAAATCCCTTCTCTAACAACTCCTCGAGCTGTAATCAGAGATCCTTAAGCTCTTGAGTGGTCATTTGGTCAGGAGCTCATGAAATGGGCTTAGCTCTAGGTGCAAGATCAATCTTAAATTCGATATCACACTTAGGTGGCATCCCTGGAATCTCTCTAGGAAACACATTGGCATACTGTCTAAGAATGGGATGACTATCAAGTGTCACCTCCTCTTGACTCTCTCCTAAATCAAAATCATTAACTGTCACTGCAAATAACTGACAGCCCTATCGCATACACCTCCTCAACTACGTCACTGAGATCATCCTCAAAGAAATAGGTCTCTAAATCCCAACTAGCTCAACCTCTCTATCAAAATCATCAACCCAATTCATTGACTTGCAGTGACAATCTATGACTGCTCTGTGGGCCTCTAACCAATCCATGCCTAGTACAACATCGTAAGACCCAAGAGGAATTCACAGATCAATCATGGTTTCAAGAGATCCAATCCTCAATCTACAACCACAGACAAGAGACTCAGTTGCAACCTTAGCACCAGAAGCTAACTCAACACTCCACCTATCGTCCTACTTTACTGCCACCAATCCACATCGCGCTACTATAGATGGAGAAATAAAGGAATATGAAGCTCTTGAATCAAAAAGTACAGAAACTCTACCACCTTGTAACACACCTGATGTCTCAACCACTTTCCCCTGGTGCTCAGCCTAGTGGTTGTCAACTACAACAAAAACCCTGTGAGATCTACCATCATCTCCAACTGTTGGCTCTAAAGCTGCAGGTCTCTGAGAAAATCTAGTAGTGCCCTTCTGAGGACACTGGCGAGCAATATGACCTTGCTATCCACATGAGAAGCACCTTGTACCTCTTCCAAAACCTCTACTACCAAGTGGAGCACTAGACTATTGAACACTGCCCTTGTTAATTGTAGATTGTGAACTCTAGGCTAGTTGATCAGAGCGATAACGTTTCATTCACCTCCAGTTCCTGTCTATATCTCTCTTGGGCTGAGATCTATCATCCTGACAAGATAAAAAATTCTTATGTTTAAATTGTGAAGGTTTCTACTATTGGCCACCCTTAGAGGGTGCCTACTAACTCCTAGATGGACCTGTTGAGTGTGACTGACCACCACATGAACTAAACCCTGCTAGAGGTGCACTACCAATCTGAACCTCTGTTTTTCCACCTAACGCCATAGCTAGATTCTCCTCAACAATCTGAGCCTTTTCCACGGCAACCTCCATGGTCTTCGACTCGAACACCCAAACTCCACCACTGATGTGGGCATTTAAGCCCCTAATGAAATGTTGTACTAGTATGCCCTCGTCATCACCAATACCAACGTACTGCTTAAGTTCATAAAATTTCCACTCATATTGTTCCACTAACATTTCCAACTGTCTCAACTCATGAAACTCATCTGCTCAGCGTTGTCACCAATGGTCAGACAAGAATCGGACTTTGAATTCCTCAAGGAACATCTCCCATGACATAAAGTCTATATCCAGATGGAGCTTCTGCTCCTCAAGATGCCACCACGTGGAAGCAAGCCCACAGAGATGCATAATGGCAGATCTAGCCTTGGTATTACTACCATAAGGATGCATAGAAAAATATTGGTTCAAATCAATAAGTCAGGTCTCTGCCTCTAGTCCACTGCCTGACCCATCAATTTCGAAGGACGTGCTTGAAGTAGGTCCCTCATGTGACCAGCTAAAATGGCATCCTACTCAACAGCTAACTCCCTCCTCACGGGAGATCTCTCTCTTTCCTGAATCACTAACTTCTCTCCTTCCTGCCTCAAACCAAGCTAGGAAAGAACCTCCTCTAATAATTGGCTCAATTGTGTGCCCTCCATGCCAGGCTGACCCTGATTTTGTCCTACACCACCCTGGTTGTTCTGCGAACTCTGATTCTCTTCATGATCTGACTCATGAGAACTCTGTGGAGGTGAATCTTGGTGATTGGCCCCACGACCACCACCATGACCTTTGCCTCGCCCTCAACCTCTACCCTATCTCCTAGGCATGATCCTAAACAAACAAGTTTAGGGTATTAGACGAGGTTAACAAGGGAAAACTTAAACTTCAATATTTACACCTAAGACAACTTAATGGGATAATTGACATACCCAGAGCACCCAATGTTTAAACCTGGCTCTGATACCATGTGTAACGCCCCGCCGAGAACCCTAGAAGACAAAGTCTAAACAATTGAAAATGGATAATTTTTTTAAATCTAAGTACAATGTTGCGCAATGAAATTTGAACATAACTTAAATTATTATCCTACATCCCCTAGGGTGCATGACTGTATTACTTAAATTCCATTATCCAAATTACAAAACCCAATAACTTATTAACAATTAAACACTGCTTGTCATTAACCATATCTTTTACTCATTACAAATGAACATATGAACCATGAGAACATCTATTATTTAAACATAAGGAATAACTGAATTGCTTTCATTTCAATTAACAAGTACAATGTCACTGATTACATAATTCTTTACATTCCTAAGATACATCAATTCAGTATTTCAATTTCAACAAGTACAATCACACTTCCTCAATACAAGTGAGGAGTGCACCACATAAGATACATGAAACATGATAGCGTTACAATACATTTACAAGTACAATAATCAACCTTCCAAGAGTAGATGCAATGCTGAAGACAATGGATCAGATGAATCACCACATCATGAACATAAGGGGAACCCAATGGAGAATGTAACATGTTCCACCCAACCACGTGAACCCAAAGGTTCACCCCCTGTGCTAGGAGGTAACAAAGGGCCCCACCAACTAATAGACAAGGACTAGTTATCACAAGGTTGACAAAACTCACAACACAAGACGAACACATCAACAAGAACAATAACATCCATGAACATACTTCCAGAGGCACATAGGTAATCAAGGTAAAACAAGTACAGAAACTCATGGTTGTCGTAAGGGAAGTGTCATCACATAATTGGACATAGGTTATCCAGGTAGTTCTTCCTAGGCCCCAACCCCCATCCTGGGTTATCCTAGTAGCCTCTACCCGAACTCCGACCCCTCATGCCAATTTATAAATAAATATATCAACTAAGGCATTGAAGAGAAAGGGATATCTTATGAATGCAAGAAACCAAAATCAATAACCGGCAACACATATATCTATTACCACAGCCAGATATAAGCTAAGAGAAAAAGATAACATTAACGGCAAGAGACGACACAAATCTTAAGTTTATTACAGCCCTCAATTAACAATATACAACTGATGGATGTCTTTGGTGCAAGGTATAGCAACAGTGTTTGACTGTGTTTGGAGCTAAGACTTTGTTACAACAGTTCATTCATTCCAATCACCAACTAGATCAAGATAAAACAAAGGAAAGACCTTTACTAGAAAATCTAACAAGGCCGACTTCAGTTAATTGATGATTACCTCAGCCCAAAAGATACCAACAATGAAGGAGCACGCATGGCATTTTAAACTGCAACTAAACTCTTCAAATACTGAAACAAATCTCTTAAATAGTCTTCAACATATCTATAAGCACATATAGGAAGAGAAATGGTGAATGAAACATAATGGGATAAATATTAACATACTATAACACCACCAAGACTCATACATGGATAAGGATGAGTGATGACGACCTTGGCTGCAGCCTTCAGATCTCATTAACTTAACACAGCCATCGGTTCAAGCCTGATTGCTAAGTTATTGTAGACGAATTTGAAAACTTCACTCAATGGTTGAGAATAAGGAATTCCAAATAGATCAGTTCTAAATAACAGATTAAAATAAAACCATATTTATTTAGTATTAAATCGATTCCTCTCAAGACTTCGATATGCACTTTATGAAAGAATTGACGGCCAAAGCAATAAGTGATTTCAAAGAGATATATGCACAGAAAATTAGGATCAGGTTTTAGATATTTATTCAGGAATTAACAGGATTGCATCCAAAGTTAAGGCTCAAGGAGCACGCACACAGAGATGAAACTCCCTTAGTACGAAGGTAGTTGCCAAAACAAAGATCTATACCATATATACATATATATATGTATAGCATTCAAATGATTAAGTAAAATGTATGTAAGATTAAAGTCTCAACCTGTCTTAAAATATGTATGCCTAAATCATACAACGTTTAAGATATACTATATTCAGCTATTTGAGGAAGGCTTAAAGCAGAGGAGGAAATAGGATCTAGCTCCATGGAAATAGTATTAATTGAGTTGTATGTTGTGAAGATGATATCTCTTGGGTAATTGTTTTGAGTATAAGACTCCAACACAAGAAATCATTGGTACAGTTATTTTGTTGAAGATTCATTCTCCTTGGTTTCTTTAATAGCTTTGTTTCAATTTCTAAATCTATTAAGCAGGAAATAAATGATATACACTATTCCTATTCTAATATTCATTTTCTGATATGAAGGAAACAAGAGGAATGTTGAAATAGAATTAGGCTGGGAATGATGTTGGACTTTTAGACTTCAGGTTGTAGCTTCTTCTTTTCCAATAATCTACTCTGCAAACCAAACAACCCCAAATCCATAGCTATTGTTAAACCCAAGAATTCCAAAACAACCTCAAAGCTTCCCAATCTCCAGAAGAAGAATTTCAGAAAAATCCCCGAAATCTTTTTTTGAAGCAACCTCCCGAAACATTCACGGAAAAACAAAAAACCCCAATTAGTTTCTTTTCTTTCGGGAGCAATAAAACCAATTGCCCATGTGGAGTTAACTCCACTTTCTCCCAATTAATCTCCTATAACTAATTTTATTCCTCTCCTTCTCATTTTCCCTCTCTTCAACTTTCTTTTTTTTTTCCTTTCAATTTAACTTTGCACACAAAATGTTATTTATTTATTATTAATTTATTATATTAAATTTCTTATAAAATATATTTATACAAACATATTAGTATATATATATGTATATATGTGTATGCACACATTTATATATATATATATAATTTAAATATTCTATTTTAGGAATTGACTCTTAACTTGATAAAATGTATTTTCATAACAGATTTAATTAAATCCTCTAATTTAATTAGACTTTTATTTTTAATTAACCAAGCCTTCCAACAGGACACACAAAATAAAATGAAATAATCAACCAAGCTCAAGACTCCAAATTCAGTAAACAAATAACAATCGAAAACATAACAAAGATTATGCGACCATAAGGAAATGAAATGATACCAAAAGACCTTACTGACGGGGTGCAACAACAAGGATTCGTCCTTGAAAAGGACAATGGCTCGAAGTAGGGGACCCAGTGTAACCTCTAAAACAATAGCCCCATTAGGCTCTGGCACACTCAGACCTAATAAACAAGTGGATTTGATGCCCCATATCTGCATCCTGCAACAAAACGATGGGTCAAAACATGCATGAAGAAATAAACAATCACATTGTGATGGGGAAATCACAGAGTCATAGGGCACTCACAAGCGAGTGATGTGATACTGTCCCCATCATCGAAACATAACAACTAATATCAAAACATGGTAGCGCAAACATATATCCATACATAACATCATCATCATATCCATGATACTCAATGAGAAATCAACTAATCTACTAACATGATACATAAGTAAAAATATCAGATATCACAATGCCATTTATATCGTTAAACCAAACGTCATAATGTTATCAATATCACTAAGCTATGCATCATAATGTTATCAAACAGTCTCAACATCAACACATCAAAATATCACCATGTCCAAAAAATAACCAACAGAGCCATAATGTCTATCAAGCAGTAACATAAAGTCAAGCAAAACAATATCATAAAGTCTAGGTGAACTCCAAAAAGCTGTCCAAATATAAGCAAACTGAGGGGGCATCACAATGTTGTCGAATGAAGTAGGAATTGATCCACTTTGGTCAAGAATAAAGTAAGTCACCATTTAATCACATTTAATCTTTTTATTTGTATGATTATTGTATATATACATGTTCCTTATCATTCCAAACAAATAACTAGGGAATAGTTTCAAGCGTCATTAATAGATAAACCTTTAGAGGATGATGTCTAGTATGCCTACACCTTACCACTATATATATTATAATTTAGTATATCTTAAGGGGTTAATGAATCTAATAATTTTAGGTGCATGTGCAAAGTTTGTAATGATATATATAGGTTATTGTAGCCAATATTATTTGATCTAGTGACAATTTTTGGGGTTAAGTATGCAATTGGGTTTGGCTACTATCATTTTAGTTGCTCATTTTTTTTATGCAAATACCTATTAAGGTATACCTCTAGGAACACCATCCTAAATCTAAATTGATCTAAAAGTGTAGGACATATAATACACTCTAATATGTTGACTTTTAACCATCCTAAGTCTCTCAATGATTTTTTATTCACCTTCTTGAAGACAAAACCCTAGCCTTGAAGGTGGGAAAAATCTCTAAGGTTCATGATATTTGTTTTATGACTCAACAATAGGGTGATGAGGTAGTTTGGTTTGCAATAGTATATTGTCACCTCTCCACATGTATGGTCATAGGTGGTGAGAGATATTAGGTGTTGGGATCCATAGGTGGATATACATGAGGCAACAAATAACTTGATCATATTAGTGCCAATACAATGAGATGAGAGGAGAGATATGGTGGATGATAGGAAAATAGAAGAATATCATTCTTATTGGGTTAAAATTGGGCTTGAGTGGTTTATGATACCATGTTAGTTAGTAGCCAAGGATTTTGGAGCCATTATCTAGGTAGTTTAATAGTGTGACATTGCTAACAATGGCAAGGAGGTTCGAGAGTGGGAGATAAGTGTTCCAATAGTGGTAGTGGTAGCAACACCACCAAGAGAAGGATGTGATAGAGGGGATGATAGGGATATCCCTATATAAGATGTATCTACATAGGTAAAGTTAGTAGAGGCTAAGCCACCAAGGTCACCATATGTAGGGTATATTGTAGAGAACTTTCATGTAGATCTTGTGAGGGTACAACAAGAAATATATTCTCTAGAGAGTGAGACAACTTCCATGCCAATTTGGATTTCAATCAAGCAAAGGGTGAGGTGTTAATATAGAGAATTAATAGACTTAATGTAGATAGTTAGTAGCTAAGGTAGATAAAGGGACCATGATATATTGATGGGTGCACAAGGCATGTGTTAGGAATTGTTAGTTGTGTTGAGGGCCTCATGAGATGCACAAGATATGATATGAGTGGCATAATATTATAGAGGTTAAATGAGTGTCTCATGTCAACATAGCAGAGGAAGCCCTCATTTTTAGAGTAATAAATTGATTGATCAAGGGGTTCTAGAAATCACAATTAGTGAGTAGATTTTTGCAACCACCACCATCACTAGGACCATCAACTAGGTCACAAGAGGGAGAGAAGGATAGCAACAATCATATATGACTATGTTTGGTGGATGACAATTTTTATGAGGCCTTATACAATTTAAATTTTTTGAGATGGTGTACATATATTTGATTATGATATATGATATATTATTTTTGAGAGATTCATGTATTTTCATGTGATGAATTCATGTAGATATGTGTAATAATTTTATTTTTATAGATGATTATTTATGGATGATAATGCATAGATATAGGCTATGAATGTATGCTTTCAAATTATATGCTTTTGATTATGGCACATAATGAAGAAAATGAAGGATATGAGATAGAAATATTAGTTAGAAAATGATCTTAGTAAATGATGAAAAGAATAATGATAGAGAATATTTTGTATTTCATGACAAGTGTGTTTGGAACTAGATGTAAGTACATGCTAAAATATGGTGAAAAAATTAGTTTTTCTATAATATTTGATGCTATGCAGTAGGGTAGAAGGACCATGGTGACAATATATCATGTGCATAAAGAATGGAATCAATAGAATGTTACAAATAAGAGGTTGCTCCAACATATTGTTAAGGTTTGTAACAACCTTGGTGAGATGTGCAAGGAAAAATCAACAAGAAAAAAACTCAAGAAAACAAAAGAATTCCCTAGTGTACATTCAAGAAACACCATGAAATAAAGATCACAAAAACCTTGGGAAGGTATGTTAGAGGTAATTAGATAAGAAAACAATCAAATTAAAAATAAAAATGATTCACAATAGAAAATGTTAGGATAATAATGATGCCTAATGTGAGGAACAATGTATCCCACAAAGGAAAATGGTGAGATGATGGAATAGGAACTTCATGATGGTTATGGATTCAACTAGAGTATATAGATGGTGTTGGGAAGGTTTCTTTGGTTTTATGTTTAGTGTAGGAATGTTGTTGATTTTTTATTATTCTTTTAGATGTGATATTTTGTAGTAAAAAATCATTTTAGGGATATGTCCTAGAGGGAGACACCGCAAAATTTGACATGTACACAAATTGTACTTCAAAAGACACTTTCCAAAGCATGTTGTGTGGCACTATCCCCAATTTAGCCAAATGAAATGGAAGAATGGTGAAGGGATCATGGATGAAATGAGATGGTGTGTAGATGACCTGGAAGATAAAAAAAATTGGTGCAGGGGATCCCACAAAACTGGTTTATAATTCTGTTGAGGAAGGAAATTTTCCAAAATGCTCCCATGAAGAATTTTTTTGGTTTTTAAGAGTTCGCTTGATGGTGGGTGTTCGAGCGAACCAAAAAAGGGGTTTGCTTGAACCCCCCCTTTCAAGAGAACCCCTTTTGATGATGTCATCCATTTTGGCACCATTTTTAAAGGAAAACAAAGGGAAATTTGCAAAACAAGGGGGGTTGGAGCGAACCCCCCTTCACTTGAATGGGTCAACAGGGGTTCCCTCGAACCCCCCTTTTTTGCCCTTCTCCCCCTCTTCTACCAAATTTATGCAAAAAAAATCCTTTCGAAGCTTGGGTTGAGGATGAAAATGGAAGAAACTTCAAAGATCCAACTAGATGATGGTAGTCCTCAAAATGAGCTATCCATCGAATATAATTTTAATGTATTTTGGTTTTACTATTTTTTTTTTTTAGTTTAATTAAACATAGATTTTTCACCGAAAATCAAGCTGTATGTTCTGCACATATGGAAAACTAGTAGATTATCAAAAAAGAAATTGAAAAATATGTTCAGGCTAGGTATTGATGTCCTTGATCCAGTAAAAAAAATTGAATTTGGATAGATACAAAAAAAATTATGTTGTTTACGGTCTGCCTATGTCTAAATTGTAATTGGTTTGACTTCAAAACTTGATTAAGAAAAAATATTAAATAAAACAATATGAAACCAAATGAACGAGCTAGATATCATAGTTGCAAAGCTAAATTAAAAATAAAAATAAAAATTATCCTTCATAGAAAAAAATCTATGTTGTTTACGGTGAGCATCACTCTTTAAAAATGGTGTTTACTGATAAATACTAGTTTTTGAAGGAGATAGAAAAAGAAATGCAATCTGATTCAAAAAATTTAAAAATATATATATTTAGAATCTACAGACAAAATTTCACAAATCACTAGTTTTCATCATCTTCAAATTCCTCATGGTTTAATAGCTATAGGTGCTTGAAAGTGAAGATTTAGTTAAAAAAATTCAGTTCAATGTCCAGTTTGGCCAAAAATTGTAAACCAATATTGTGGGATCACCTATGCCTATGAGAATTTTTTCACCATTGTACTTGTCCAATCTGCCATGGTGTGGTTTTTACCAAAGGACAATTTTTTATTCTTTTTTATTTTTGATATTTTAAATTTTTTGGGTTTTTCATTTGGAAATTATCAAAAATAGGCATGGAAGTTCTTGAGGTGCACAATATTCATAGGTTTATTGATCTCCTAGCCATCTAGGGTGTAAAATTGATGTGTTTATAATCCATATTTTTTTGTTGATGATATAAGAGACCAAGAAGTTAAGTTTAAATTTTCCTCTTTTCATTCTCCTAGTCAAAATTTTGTTAATTTTCCTTAAGTACAAGGTCATGTAAAATTCAAACTTATACCTTTGATATTATCATTTTAACTATGGTGGAACTAGTTTTGATAGGATTTGAAATGGTTCAAGGTGTTTAGGTACCTCTCATAAAGTATTTCAAGCTCATGTAGGCATGAAACTCTATGTTTTATCATCCATGAGCTCATGTAAATAGATAGCTTTAGCTCCAAAGAATAGGGAGTATAGGGTAGTTCCTATGAGAATGCATATACTATTATGGTAGGCCTAGAGGGTGGGTTGAGTTGGAGATTCCAACCACATCCAACATAATTGATAATATTTTATTTTTATTTTGATCAAGGTCTTTAATTAGATACCTCTTCTTGACCATTAAATTATTAGTAAATGGTGTTTGAGATAGAATTTCTCACATTAGGTATAGACCTTAAGATTTTTGAAGGATTTACCATTATCAACGATAATGGTAGAAGGGATGTCAAAGCAATAGATGATATGGTGGAGGATTAATTTTTAAAAAAATTGGCCAATGATGTGAGTGGAATGGCTTCAACCCGTTTAGTGAAATACTTAGTAGCAGTAATGATAAACTTATGACCATTGGAAGAGGATGGGTTAATATTTCTAATGAGATTGAGATGAGATGAGGTATGAACTAAGTCTCTTTGTTACTAAAAATATAAACATTTTTTGATGTATTTGCATGCATCTTGTTCCATGGTAGGCCAATTATAACCTATTTTGAGGATCTACTTAGTAAGGACCATACCAACAATGTGAGCTTCACAAATACCTTCATGGACTTGATTGTGAGGCTAGCCTCCTCCAAATTGAGACATTGTAGTAAGGTACCATAAAAACCCCTTAAATAAAAGGTACCCAAGAAGGTGAAGTGAGATGAGCATTGAAGGAATGACTTTTTTTGGTTATGTGAAAGGGTTTGATCATGGAGATAAGAATGCATGTCATGATACTATAGAATTTAGGACCAAAAATTTCACATATCAATTCAACATCAAAGGTGTCATACATAGGTATCAAAATATTCTCAACCAAGAATTTGCACTATCGACTATCTTGTAATATTTCTAGGAGGGAACTAATAATATTCAATGCATAATAGCTATATTGTTAAGGAAAAAAACCTATTGAAAATAGATGTGGGTGAAGTGATACTATAAACTATCAACCATTTATTTGTATGGGATGATTTTATCATCCTTATTTTTGTTGTTCATTATTGGCCTATCTAATGATGATCTAGGAATCCTCGTAGACTATAAGTTGTCAAATTCTCCATTGGATGATTGTTTTAAGACCTGTAAGTAAAGCCTCATACTCTACAATATTGTTGGTGCATGGAAAATTGAATTTAAAAGCTAGGAAAAAGATCCACTATGATGTGATAGATATATATCTCTAAATCATGACTGGTGAAAGAACTATCAAATTAGAGCTCCCAAGTGGGGAATCTTTGAGATTTAGAATGGAATCATCGATAAATTCTAGGATCAATGGGATAGCATTGATTAATGCTTTATTCAATAGCTAATCAACTATGGCATATCCCTCAACTTCTTTTTGATCCATGTACTCAATGTTGAACTCATCAAGAACCATGACCCATTTAGCCTTGTGTACTATTGAGGAAGCCTTGAATATAAGGTACTTAAGTGGGTATTTTGGAAATGAGTTTAGTGTGATAATTTAGAATATAGTTTTGGAGCTTTTTTGAAGTGAAGACAACAAATATAGATGCTTATTCATAAAAAAAAAAAAGCGAAGAAAATGTCCAAGCATGCTCTTTCCATATTTTTGTAGTAGATTTCATATGCAACCAAGGTTTGATTGATATAATACATTACTTTTTTATGGCCTTGTTCATCATGTCATACTAGGAGTTCCCCCAAGGTGAGTAGTGTAGAAGAGATATAAAGGATCAACAGTTAATTTTTATGGGTGTCATGAACACACATAGAGTGACAAGATATTCTTTGATGAAATTGAAGGCTCATTCACAAGACTCATCCCAATAAAAGTTGGTATTTTTTTGAGTAAATGAGATAATGGTTGGCATTTATCAACTAATTATAAAATGAAACTTCTAGTGGCATGGATATTACAATGGATGTTATGGAGTTAATTTATTTTTTTAGTGAAGGAATTTTTGTGATCATTGCAACCTTAGAAATAACCACTTCTATACTGCATATGAAGATAATGAAGCCTAATAATTTACTTAACGTTATTTCAAAGACACACTTCTTTGGATTGACACACCTTATATTTCCATAACTATTGTAAGATTTAGTGGAGAATGTGTTGGTGTTGTTCCCTTATTTTTATTTTCCCAAGAGTTTATCTACATAATCTTCCATGATGTCATGCAACATGTCATAGAATATCAACATTATAGCTCTCTAGTAGATGGAAAAAGTATGTTTCAATCCAAATACCATAACTTGGTAGTAGAAGGTGCAAAAGGTCATTTTGTGTTAATATTCAAGAGCAATATGTATATGATTATAGCTAAAAAAAATGTCCAAGAAGGAGAGAATTTTGTACCCTACTATGACATCATCAATCATATCAATAGTAGGAAAGGGAAATTCATATTTCAAAAACACCTTGTTAGGATCTCTAAAATAAATACACGTGCAAATAGAATTCAATTTATTATTTACAAGGACAATTTTAGAAATCCATTCAAGATATTTGATGGGTATGATGAAGCCAAACTCCAATATTTTATGTACTTCTTTGACAAAAAGAGAAATGTGTGGATGCATCTTCCTAAGTTTCTAATTAATTGGCTTGGCATCATGATGTACCACAGGGTGATTACCCACAAGATAAAAATACAATCAAACAATATAAATGTATAACCAAGAAATGATATGGGTAGCATTTTTTAGGATTGACATTATCGGTGATCAAAATTATCAATCCTAAATCCTTAAAGATAAGCCTTTGCTTGATTATCAAGGGTGTCAAACTTAGGGTAAAACCTTAAATCTTATGATTGAAAATCATAACTTTGGTTCAAAGACTAAACACCTACCCTAATATAAACCATACCCACTACAAAGTGCACCCATATCTTAGTTTTAATTATATTCCTTTATGTTATGTTGGATAATTTTGGGTCGAGAACTTGAATAAGCAAATAAAATTTTGTATTAACTAGTTACAATGCCTTTAAATATATACCCTAGTGGTTTTATGAATTTAAACATAGTAGTAAGTTAAAATACTTGTACCACAAATTAAAAGATGTTTATGATTGAATTATATTGATTGTGTTGATATTTTTAAAAGATGGGTCCAATAATAGAATGGCACCCATATCTACTTGAGCAACAAATTTATTGAATTCATACACAAACATGCAACAACTACAAACAATGATGACACCTTAATGAATATATCACAAAAAGACTATACTTTTAGAATGCATAAGCAAGCTAGGCTCTACACATAAATTTAGAAAGATGACAATTATTTATAATATTAAAAAAATAGTAATCCTTAAACATAACCATACATTAATTTTATTTCTTTGAAAAATATACTCCGCAAAATCTTCATGAAGATTTTGCAGTCTTCTAGCTAGCTAACCATGCATAAGGAGAGACTTATTCAAGGTTTATTCTTCATTTAATTAGTCACTCTTCAAATATTAAAAATATTTATTACAAATTTGGGATGAACCCAAGTCATAACAATATCATAATGCTCTACTTAGAGCCAAAAATAGAAAACCTATAGCTTCTATTGAGCCAGTTTCTTCCTCTGCTAGACTCCCTTCTTTTTCCCTTTTTCTATCCTCTAAAACTTAAAACCCCACTTTTCATTAATAGCTCACATAAGGGCATGGTAATATGAAATAATTTTCATAGTCCTCTTATTAGTACATTGCAAAGGAGGCTCATACAAGTCTTGGGGGTTATTTTCAGTCATGCCTAAAAATACACTTGGGAGTACATGTGAGGCATGGGTATTTGAGGCTTTCAAACATCTTGGAAATCATATATGTTGGAGTAGCCAATATCACTTGCAAGAACATAAGCAACATGCAACTTGTAAAATTTACAAAAGAACCTTGCATATAAAAGCAAGGGTACGGAGGTGAGAAAGTAGAAGTGTAACTCTAACTACCCCTCCAAAAGTAAAACACATGTAGGATTCCATGGAAAAGTGTTGAGAAACTTGGTGACTCCACATGAGGTAAGAAAAAAAGTGAGATGTATCCCAAGTGAGCTTAAGATTAGTGTGAATAGGACCCTCCTAGATATGATACAATATAACTAGTTTGGTAATAAATCCTTTCAAAATAACACCCCACACTTAAGTGATACTTAAGGAGAAATATAAACACTAAAAAAATGATTCCTTGCAACAAGGCCTGATAAGGTACTCATTTATAATAAATATCTCTCATAAATGAAGAAAAGGAGAAAACCCAATGGGAAAAAAATTATCTCCCAAAGAGAGTAAGAGAAGGATGAGACCTCCTAAAATATGTTCCATGAATATAGAAAAATGATGATGAAGCAATCTCAAAGCATGTAGAATTTGTAAACTATTGAAGATGAATTGATGGTGTTTGCTAGAAGCAACAAACCTCCAAAAGAATATAGATCAAAATAGGAGATACAAACACTACATGAGTGACATCAAGTATCTACTCAACCATGAATATACAAATGGCACAAAGGTAAACACGCTATATTAAGTTGAATATGTAGATAGCACTATGATCAAGGAGCACAAAAATAATGCACAGTGACCTATAGTACAATACTAAATACGCATGGTGTTCTACATAAGTACCAAAATCTCCCAAATTATGATCAAATAAAAATGTATACGGTTTCTCCATGACTCCACTAATGTAACATGCCCAATGTTCTACCCATTGAATTTTACCATGTTTTAACCCACATGTGAACAAATATAGCAATAAAAAATTTCTTTTATAATTCAAGAATAAGATGCACATTTGGAATAAACCCATTCCAAACTCCCCTGCATTTTAATAATAAAATATGCATATTCAAAATTAATCCCATTTAAAATTTCCATTGCATTTTCATAAAGTGCATTACATAATTTCCAAGTAATGATTATCTATTACATAATACCATGTAATGATGAAATTTTCCAATTTACAATTTCTCAATAATTATATAGAGATACATGTTTACATACATAGCTTCCATGAGCTTAATGAAATAGATATACAATCATAATATGATAATCTAGATGTCCCAAATGTTGGTGCATACCTCCTAGATGTCCTCATTACTGGTGCATACATTCTAGGTGTCCCAAAATTGGTGCTACATCCTCAAATCCCAACCACCAACTGTATGAGGGAGAGCATCACTCAAGCACTTTTTTTTCAACCATGGACTTACTACGATCCCTTGCACATCTACCTAACTGGTAAGATGGCCCTACCCTTCGACGAAGAGATTGGTTTGGTAACCCTATAATCTTGGCCTTTTTTAGCATAGTGTTGTGTCCTATATATCTAGAGCTATAATACATTGGCTACAACCTACATGTATGACTTCTCTACCTAGAATGCAATCATGGATCACAGTGAACTGGCGGTGTAAACAGTGGCTACTTATACTACTTTGGCCAAAGAATTCAACACCTAGTATTTCAAGTGCAAGTCATCTATTCACCCATTCTTTAGCTCGATTTGGTATTGACCATTCACAAACATAACAAACCATCCAACAAGGTTACTCCCTTTTCCCATGGATTATCCTAACCCCAGGAATAACCAAGTTTTAACAAACTTGACTAACTAGGTTACACCCTTTCCCATGGATTATTCCAACCCCAGGTATAACCAAGCTTTAACAAACTGACTAACTAGGTTGCACCCTTTCCCATGGATTATTCCAAACTCAAATATAACCAAGCTAACCATGCATGCACACATAATAAGTGACCAACTAGGTTACTCCCTTTCCCATGGATTACCTAACCCCAAGAATAACCTAACTAACCACTCGGGTAATCATAACATCATAACATTAAATGACTCCATTTCAAAAGTATGATCTCATCAATAAATGACTTCAATTCAAAAGTACGATCTTAATAATAAATGACTCCATTCAAGAGTATAATCAACAATCAAGTGATCATAATCAATTTTAAAACCTCTACATTTAGTATGACTCAAACATTCCCATATTTACAATGTTCACTACATTTGTATAAAATCTGGAGGACATTAGCCTAAGAGAATTTTGTGCTTCTACACCTACAAGTCCTCTTCTCAATATGAATTTGGGTTTCTGGAACACGAGTCCTCTTCTAGAATTTTGTGAATAGGAATAGACTCTTAATCAGAAAATAAGAAAATAACATAATTAGAAAATACATTTTTCAACCCTAATGTTGAATATTGTTATCAAGTTTTCATCCTAATCCTAGGGAAAGACTCTCTTCCTTCTTTCAAGGAGATATGAGTAATCAATCAAATATATACTATCAACATGGTTTGCATAACATCACCAACCATCAATGATGTCATGTATATCATGCCATCATTACCATTGTATTACTAACCTCATTATCCACAAAGGTTTACCTAGCATCATAAGATAATAGTTTTAAGATAACACTTCAATGTAATTAATTTCCATACTTCCCAAATTATGCAACTTTCTTAGAGTTTTATCAAACTAAGTATAGTTCATAATAACAACATAACCACTCAAATTCCAATATATAGAATATATGTATATTTCGAATAAATAGGGTTTCTTGAAAACAAGATTCTTCCAAGAATCATGCAAGCTTATCCAAAGTGAGAAATAAACTAAGTTCATAAAACAACATAACCACTCAAATTCCAATATATAGAATATATGTATATTCTGAATAAACAGGGTTTCTTCAAAACAAGATTCTTCCAAGAATCATGCAAGCTTAACCAAAGTAAGAAATAAACTAAGTTTATAAAATCCAACTTAACACATATTTAAATGAATCATTTCCAAACAAAGGCATTCATAAACAAATAACCCTTCAATCATAAAATAAAAAAGGCGTAGAAATCAGCATGCATGTATTTAAAGCTCCAACTAATATTACTTCCTCCCTAGCTCAAATTCCATAATCCCACTTGATACTCCTAAGTTTAACCCCTCTCCAAACTCTAGCCTCTCACAAACTCTCTCAACAAATGCAATTCACAAAACCAACTCACTTTCTCACAAAAGCTCTCAAATATACACTTGCACACAAAAATACAGTAGAATAACAATGAAAAAATCAGAATGGAAAAGTGCAACAAAAGGTGGGAGAACACCTCTATTTATACTAAAATATAAACATCTTAAAGCTACAAACAAGCTACTAAATTTTCCACCTTCCTATTCTAAATGCATCGAATAGGCTCAAGAAGTGAGAGGTGGCTACTTAAAACACTGGTTTACAAAGACATACATAGTCTAGCTTCTCTGCTAAATATGAGTTGCTCTTCTCTTGGTGACAGCAATGATTTAAACTCGGAAATGCAAGCTACAAGTTTCCTTATTGCAATATAAGTCGACTATCTCAGCCAGCTCGTGGAAAATGACTAAGTCTCATGCTTCCTCAATGTTGTGCATTGGTTTTTAGTGTAGCTATTAGACTTCTAATAGCTTGAAATTTCAAATAACATGGCACCACCTTTCAAATTACATGCCATATTGTTGAGCATGGATTTGACAAATCCAACAACGCAATTCATTTCATTCTCTTTGCCAATGATTCAATACATAATACTTTATGCATTGTTTAAAGGCATTAAGACTTAGTCTCCATGTGTTGGCTTTGTCATTTTACTTTATATGGCAGTGTTGACTTGTTTTATTTCATGCGCTTGCTTTATGTTATGTGTAGTTTTAAACTCATTTAAGCGCTTTATCTTATGTGTTGGCATTCATTCACAATACATTGGCTATTATTCACGCCATTTTCCTTTAAAATATTGTGCTACTTAATGCCCTATGTATATATATGTGTTGCAAATAATATATGCCTCTTCATTACTTTTAAGCACAACATATAATATCTATGCCACGAGTAAAAAAATATTTTTTAATTCAATGAATGTGCATCATATAATATATATGCGCTAGGGTTAATTTCTAACATTTTAGTTATATATCATTATATATATATATATATTAAAATAAATAATTGTCATTTGTAAATATATTAACAAATATTAGATAATATATATTGTAGTGATGGAAAAAGTATCCCTTTTTCCTCACTTGATTTTGGAATAATTGTCATTGAATTAACCTAATTTTGGGCTTAGGTTTAATGTTGTAATGTGTTGTAACACATTCACATTGATCTTGGGCCCCTTTTTAATAAAATATAGTTAACTTGTACCCTATTTATGGTGTTGTAAAGTGTTGTAACACACTTCACATTTATCTAGGGTCCTCTTAATTAATTGTGGTTAATTAGCCCCTTTAATTCAAAATTAAGCCTTATTTGTGACACCTTCTGAAGATCCTTCCCGAAACCCATAATTCAAATTGTAAAACATTTAATTGGGAAAAAACTAGGTCCTAGAAATTGGTGCTAGGGCCCATTCGCCCTAGGTGGCGAATGGGTCCTCCCTCTATAGGACCCCCTTTCTTTGCAAATTCTACATGGTTTTTTTATGTTCTTTCACCTCCTGAAGGTATGGTCCTAGAAAATTGTGACAGGACCCACTTTTTGAATTTTATTTTGATAGGATTTAAAAAAAAATCATTTCCATATCTAGTGTCGGCTTGAACTGTTTGAATTTTGGGGTTAATCTCTTGATTTACTATAAATAAGGAGTTAATTCACATAGTTTCATCCTAGACTTCCAAGCATTCATGCATTATAGAAATTTTGAGTTCACAAGAGTTCACAAGAGCATTTTCAAAGGAATTTCAAGGAAGATTATCAAGAGTTTATTGCGGCAATTCAAAATCATTTCATCATGTCAAGGGTTTAGTGCATTCCTACATGTTGTTGAGCTAAGATAGTTGATGTAGCATTGAAGATCTACTTGCAAGCATTGTTACACATCTTATTTCAGATCAAGATCTACATTCTTCATGGCCACTACATGTTAGTTTTCAGATTTATCTTCCAAGACAACTTCCAAGGTATTAACATTGCATCGTTTCATGTTTCATGCTTCAATTTCATTATTTCATCATTTGGTTTAATTACCTACAAGAGGTTTGACTTAGGAAAACTCCCATTCACTAACAATAAACAAGTTTTTCTTCCCTTGAGTGTGTGTTTGCAGATTTACAAGTTGAAGATCAAGTGGAGAAGAAGTTTGAAGCAAAGTTACAAAAGTTGTAAAGTTGCAAGATTGACCTTCATAGTGTAAGAAAAAAGAATTGAAGCTACAAAATTTACAAGTTTTAGAGAGTTGACAACCAAAGATATGAGAGTGCAAACATCAAGGAAAATAACCTAGATCTTAGTTTTAGAAACCCTAACAGGGACCCATTTGCCACTAAAGGCGAATGAGTCCTTTGTGCCCTAAAAAATAGGCTTCTTGCAACAAGGTACACATCATTTTGAGCTCTAAAAACTCCCCTCATAGTTGCTATAACAGTTAGGGTTAGTTTTTATTGTTATTTGCATCTTATCATACACAATTCAATTTTTTATGGTGGAAAGTAGTGATTCATCATCTTATTGATTCATTTTGATGCAAACACCCTCCTATTTTAATATTTAAACATATAAATATACATGTATATATATATGTATGTATGTATATATGTATACTTTATCAATACATACATATATACCTACATATGTATATTATTATTTTAATATCCATAATAATCACACACACACACACACACACACACACACACATATATATTCATCTTCATTGATGAGTATATACACAAAATGTATATATATATATGTCATAAATGTACAATTGATATCCCCATGCATATTATGTAATCACATGCAAGAGTTACTACTCACACATACATATATAAACTCAATGTATATACTTATCGACATAAATATAAATACATGAAGAAGTTCACTTTTTACTCAATATAGAGATTTAATCACATAAACCAACCCAAGGAAAAATCAAGAAATCAAAGACCAAAACCAAAACCTATTCCAAATCATCTCCAAACAATGACCAAAGGTTTACTTACTATTTTCCAACTATTCTTGAATCAACTCGACCAAACTAGGATGTGAGTGTGTGATAGCTCAAATAGGCATATTAGGGTTACCATACCAAGTTATTCTCTTGAGTGATACTCCCCCTCTCTTACCTATGGGATTGGCTCCTTCCTGCATCCAACTTAGTGCATCATAAAGGTAGTTAGTCGTTCACATGAAATTCATTTGCAATATCAAAGCATTAAAGTATCCACATTGCAATACATATTCATTCATCACATTTTCCATCAATATAAAACATAATCATTCCTTAAAAAGCAATAACATCTTAATGCATATTTAAGTATTTCATTCACATATCAAAGTCATGATTTACATTTATCACCATTTTTACTCATGAAGGTAAAGGTAACTTGGTAACTAAGAGATGGGGTGTAACAACTAAAACCAAGGAAGTATTAGCATAACCATATGATGATGCCCCCCTTAATGCTAACAAGGAAGAGGTATTGGAAAATCAATTGAAATATGGAACATGTGTGCAAGAGAATGTAGAAGTAGCATCAGGTCTAATATGATGTACAAACAACACAAAAAAGGGTGTGAAAAAAACAAGGCACAAACACATGAGGCAAGAATCACTAGTATTCATTGTTGTCATGGAGGTACATGTTAGGGTTTAGGCAGATTAGAGCAATAAACATTAACAATTATATGCAGATTAAATAACCTAGAAATAACAATGAAGAATAACACAAAAGAGATCAACACAAAATTTAACATGGTTCACCCAAAATGGGCTACATCCGCAAAAACTCAGCCATCCAATGATTTTATTATCTAGTGCAAAACATATTACAATCTCACGAGCACCATGCCACAACATACATCCTAGCCACTTATAACAAGCTTTTTGGAACCTTCTAGAATTAGGGTTTTACAAGGTCTTTTTTTCATTTGACGTGTTAACGAGAAAACCTTGACGTGTCAACAGGAAAAAAAAACCTTGACGTGTCAATAGGAAAAAAACTTGACATGTCAACAGGAAAAAACCTTGACGTGTCAGTAGGAAAACCTTGACGTGTTAACAAAAAAAAGAATCAAGGTGATGCCCTAAACCCCATTTCTTGTTACGAGTGTACAATATTTTCATGATCAATCGCCACATACCAACAATACACTCACTTCACAAAGATGTTATAGAAAAACTAAGACATTACACAACCCCCATGGCACTTTATAACTTAGTGAAAGTACGAAAGAGGTACAATAGGTGTGTGAATTTATCCCCTAAGGAACAAAAAATAAATTTTGGCACTCTAGATGAGTGCATTTACAAATAAATTTGTTGTTAGAGTTCTTACAAATGTCTAAAAATGATAAAATGAGTTAATGTCATAAGGTGAAAAAAGAATCTCAAAAAATGAAAAAAACATAAAGATTAAACCCCTCATTATTCAAGACATAAACCCTGTAGAAATTTTATAGTGATGTGGCATTTTATTTGTAGTACATTTACAATTTCTATAAGGTGGATTTGATATACATATTCTCAAAAATAAGAATATTCTAAAATTATATTTTTGGAATATAGTCAAGAAAAACTTACCACACCACTATGTATTGCTCAAAAAATTAGGTAGGTTCAAAAAAAGGGATCTAAACGGTAGTCTATATGTTCCCAAACAAACCCTATGAAGTTTCAAAAATAGGAACTTTGCAAGGTGACCTTTGAGAATCTTTGATCTTAGAAAAATATGTACACCAAACTAAGCAATAAACTACATCACCAAATAGTACACAAAAAATACTCATAATAAAAAAATCACACAAAAACGTGTATGTATGGTTGAGAACAAGTCCCTAAAGTTGAGTCAAAAAATATACTAGCCAATGGTGAGAGGTTTTAAGTTGGGGGAAGAATAGATGACATCATGATAACATCAACAATAAAATATTCAAATATTCCCTATCATTGATATTCCAAAACCATTTTCATTTAATGTGAAATTGCTTGTAGGTGTCAAAACTAGAAGGTCGATACCACATTTGAAATTCACAAAACTAATGTGTTCAAATAGAAATTTAGTGTATAAATATTCTCAAAATATTTTCGGGAAAATTTGACCAACGGTTGGTGGTGGAGCACTATTAGGGTGAAAAAATAGTGGTGGACAACAATGGATGGCTACTTAAGCAACAACATAATGGAGAATGGCATTTAGAAAACAACATAGCTTGTAAGCAATCAAATATGTACATGTGGACATCTCACCTATGCAAATTATACATGTTAGAACACAAATAGACTGAGAGGGGGGTGAATCAGTATATCCCTCAGAACCAATTCAAATCAACTTATCCAACTTATCAATCAAAATATGAAACTGTCTTAAACAGACAACACATGCAAAAGAAAAAGCACAAACACATAACACCAAAATTTACGTGGAAACCCAACAAGGGAAAAACCACAGTGAGAAAATTTGCTTGGAGCTACTATCCAAATCGAGCCTCACAAATGAAACAACTTTTACAATAGAAGTTTTATGGTCTTTAACCAAAGGAATTTCACAACTCCCTGCTCACTTACAAAATGAGGTCACAACCTCTGAATACCACTTTTTGAAGAATCGGATGACAAATCACAACTGCAATACTTTTATTGACTCTGGCTCACTACCTTCAACACTTCTACACTTCTTTTTTCCTTTGGCTCACTACCTTTGAAACTCACTCTTCCACTTTGGCCTTTGGATCATTGCCTCCAACACTTGCTCACACGATTTGGTCATCTCACTGCCTTTCACACACCACTCAAACTCTTTTGCTTTTGGCTCACTACCTCCAACATGCATTAATTATATTTCTAGAAATTCGCACACATTACTATGGTTCCAACACACTACTATTGATGAATTGCACTAATTGAACATTGAATGGTTGTACACTTTGATCACACACTTGCTCATACATATATACCATCTGCAAGCAACAAAATGTTTCTCCTTGTTAGCCAACCTAAAATGTATGAAAATGAAACATGCAACGGTCATATTTCATTCAACTTCAATACATCCATGGGAAAGGGAAATAAAATGCAGTCCAAGCCAGGAGATGAGTAGGACCTATTTCAAATATTCACGCATCCCTATGCTGGTGCACACCACAAAAACATGGCACAGACAACTTAGAACCCTAAGTCAGCCCAACAAACACTCAACCCTTGAAATATTAATTTTCAATCCATAGGCGACATAAAAAATGCAAGTTAGCAACATGTGGATCATATTACGAGCATCAAATGATATTTAAAAATATTCTCATGCCTTTCTCTCATAAATTTATGCAACATTATGTTGGTACAAGCAAACAAACATAGAACTAGTATCTGTTGCAAACCTAAACATCACAATCTTGAGATATAACTTTGACAGCATGTGCAGTACACCACAGAGATTGAAAATTGAGAGGAGACAACATATGAATGTTGGAAACACTTCCTCCAAACCACAAGAACACAACAACAACTATGGAGAAATGTAGAGCATTTATCATAACCTTCCATGACTACAACAATACAGTCACCACTCTTCTTACTCAGGAAACTTCTACAGTAACATAAATGATTTGGAAACTAAAAAAATACATGCTTCATACTCCATTCTATTTACTACTCAAATTGTAGGACCATAACTTAAGATGCAGAGGAATTGGAAGCATTCTCCAATATTTTTCTGAGCACTTTCCTAAGCCACTGATTGAAAGAGATTCTTCTATGAAAATTACAATAATTAGAAAGTGAATACACCATCCACAAAATCATATACACATACATGAATAATAGAAAGCAACTCATGACATCCAACTTCATACATTATACATAATCATCTTGATTGCAACATATGCAACCAGCCACACACTATCACTTTGTTGACAACAAACACAACATCATTAGCTACCTCCATATAGTTTTATATCAATGACAAACCTACAACATAAATGACAACCAAAAAAAACCACACTATTGACATCAATTACAACACCTGGAACATACTTGCAATAGTACCCTACACTAAAAATAGAAAAATAATTAAAAAATAGACCCATACACCTACACGTGAATTGAGATAATTCTAATGTAACCTGATGATACAATGATGCAATAACTATATAGAGGTTGTATTTCCATTACTAATTTATACAAACTATTTATGATTGTGTATGGCCTCCATTAATGACCCCTCAAAAAATACTAAAATTTCTTGTCACTAGAAATATAAGTGTCTATATATCAAAAATTATTTATTGAGTCTTCTAAGCATAATGGAAATGTATATTTTTCTCCAGGAGATATCATTTAAAATTTTATGCCCATGACCCTTACAAATTCAATCCAATTTGGGAATGGATTTACAAGGAGGCTTTGATACTATGTTGAAGCAACCGAGATAACTTGCAAGATCAAAAAAACGTGCACAAAATTAATATGCAAATGAAAATGATTATCATTAGCAACATGCAACATGAAATTTATAAAATATCCTTGTATATAAAGGCAAGTATAAGGAGGTGAGAAGGTAGAAGTGAAACTCTGACTACCCCTCTAAAAGTGAAAACACATCTATAATTCTATGGACAAGTGTTGAGACACTTCATGAATCCACATAAGTTGAGTCAAAAAGTGAGATGTCCCTAGGTGAGCTTAAGATTAGTGTGGATAAGACCCTCTTAGATAGCATAAAATCTAACTAGTTTGGTAATAAATATTTTCACACAATAATTTGAAGTGTCTTGTGTGAGAAAAAATCTCATAAAATCTACTGAAAAATCTATAAAATGTCATGTCTTATTACTTCAGTGGTTATAGATGACTTGGGATGGGTGATGGTAGGTAAAACTATGAATTTGGA